>JAFVLL020023980.1:0-58919 GCA_021397915.2 Tor tambroides
AGTAATCTAACGAAATACTTTACAAAATACTTTTTAAAACATGTATTTTGTCATCTGTAATGAAATACATTTTAAAAGTAACCTTCCCAGCCCTGATCATTAATAATGATGATTATTTACACGACATATACTCATCAGAACATGCTGTTTCTTCTTTCCCTCGTATTTCCTCTCGTGTGCTTCCTCCTACTGTTCATTAAAAACCATAAAAACCTCTTTTTTGTCCCTGGAGGTTGTCTACTCAGTCTTTCCATTCTGCAACATCCCTTCTATACAAAACTGCTTTTCTTGTCAGAGACATCGAGAGCACACATAGGGTGTGATAGAGATGATACAAGCCACACATTATTCAGGCTTAAGTGCCTGACCTCTGAACTACAGCCGTGTGGGTACTCAAGGGCCACTGCCAATTGAGGACAGGAAGGAGGAGTAAAGTAGGATGAGAGGAGAGAGATAGAGGATGCTTTGTGCACTCCAACAAAAGTAGCTTTCTTTTACAACTCAATTTAGTGTTGTCTCACTTGACCCTTTTAGAAATGAGGCTATTTTGGGCTACATCCTGAAAAACACACTGTCATCTCTGTACTAAAACCTCAGCAGACATTTCACTTGGGTGATTATTATCAGTCTCATCTGTCTACAGCAAGACTCATTCACAGCAAATGATTTGTGTCTGAGTTGCTGCTGATTTAATTAACAAGAAAAATCAAGCTGGAAATAGATTATTTGATAAATTAGGACAACATGGGATGGATGAATGGATGGAGATCGCTATAGCATACACTAGAGGACAACAAAGCTACAGTATCACAGATAGCTATAAAACTACCCATGATATTTTTACATATTTTCCCCCTAAAATGTAGAGAAAGAGCTTTATAAGGTGCGGATGTGCTCAGAAGCATTCAAAAGATGTAGATGCAGCAGCTACTTATCAATCACAGCTCAAATTAAACGGGTCTTTGTCATGGTTCTTCTTTGGTTTTTAAACCAGAAGAATGAAATGGCACAAATTCCAAGACTTTTACACTCTTATTTAACTTAACATCTCAAAAATGTGTAGTAGAGATTATCTCCATTTTTCTCTGCTTCTTTGGGCCCAAGGTGAGAAAATATTCTGAAATCTCAGAAGCAACATTCTCATTTGAAAAAAAAAAAAAAAATGACACAAATGTCATTTCCTGAGAAAGAGTCGAATTGAGTTTCAAAATGCATTACAAGTGAAGTACTGTGAGGTCAAATATTTCAAAATCATACTATAATTTCACTATGATCTGAGAATGAGCCAAATAATATGCTGGAACATCAGGAAATGCACATCAAGAGTTAAGCAACATATTCCACAGCCAAGACTTTTGCCTGAAGGAAAGAGAATCAAAATGAATCATTAGCTCAGAGATTCCCATGTCGCTTACATTCAGAATTCCAAAGTGATGACATGCACAACGGGCCTGTCTGTTAGAAAACAGCGTGATCTGACACGCTGCTCAGTCTGAATCAGCTACAGCAGGAAGCATTACTCAGAGAAATTATCTGACTCTGTCTGTCATCATAACCAATCCAACATTCTTCAGAAAGTGCTAAAAGACATAAAGCATGAGCCTTGTGTGTGTGTTTTGATCAGAACACTGAATTAGGTCAGCAGTGGCTGAATAAATACATACGTACTGTATGTATGTAAGTAAGTAAGTAAATAAATATATAAATAAATATCCATCCATCCCCTGGTACATGAATATGGTACCAATTCAGTACCACATCAAGCATGTACAACAAAAGTACCATGGTGTTATCAACTGATACCCCTGTATTAAAGGGATAGTTCACCCAAAAATGAAAATTCTGTCATTAATTACTCACCTTCATGTCCTTCCAAACCCGTAAGACCTCCGTTCATCTTTGTAAGACAAAATTAAGATATTTTTGATAAAAATCCGAGAGTTTTCTGACCCTGCATAGATAGCAACGCAACTGACATTTTCAAGAGCCAGAAAAGTAACAAGGACGTTGTTATAATAGTCCATGTGACATCAGTGGTTCAACCGTAATGTTGTGAAGCCACGAGAATACTTTTTGTGTGCAAAGAAATGCGTTGTGGTACTTTTGTGAATGGTGGCAGAGACTGACCCGGAAGAGGGGAAATCGTTAAAGTCATTTTTTTTTCTTTTGCACACAAAAAGTATTCTGGTAGCTTTATAAAACTGCTGATAAATTGCTACTTTTATAAAAAAAAAAGGTTGAACCACTGATGTCACATGGACTATTTTAACGATGACTTTACTACCTTTTTGGGCCTTGAACGTGTCAGTTGTGTAGCTGTGCTGGGTGAGAAAGTTCTTAAATTTCATCAAAATATCTAATAATCTGTGTTCTGAAAATGAACGAAGGTCTTATGGGTTTGGAACAACATGAAGGTGAGTAATTAATGACAGAATTTTCATTTTTGGGTGAACTATCCCTTTAAGATACCGCAAAAGTTATCCTTTAATTAGTGGATATTCAAAATATGACTGAACCTTACCCAGCTAAACAATCAGGAATATTCTTAAATCTCTAATGCATCAGCACTTCTAGCGTTTCTGCCATCACATGCTGAATGACATGAAGGACGTCACTGATAGTGACCGGATTACCTGACCGATCGACTCTGCTTTACTCTGGGTCATGACCCAGTCACCATGGCAGCAGCCAGATTTACAGCAGCGCACTATCGTTGGTCTGTGCCAGCCAAACCAAAACAGCCCCTGCTATGAGCAATGGTTTAGTCTTACAGGGGACCCTGTCTGTAGACAGACATATGAGGCTCAGGTACGACTGTAGAGGTTGATCATCATGCTATAGGATATACCAACCTCTTTTCATCCCCTTTTTCCAGCCAAGAAAAGTATTATCATTTCACTGAACTCAGAGAGCTGAGGAACTCTGATACTGCTACTGAAAACAAGTGCATGATTTTGCTTTGAACACAATGGCCATGTTTTTGGGAACCACAAAAAACCATATTGTGCAAAAAAATTATAATTTTTTTTTCTTTTTTTTGCACAATACAGTTGTCAATTCTGTAAATAACCAAACCCCGTCTGTGCATCAATGGCAAATGTCTATGATGAATAAAATGGAGAAAAAATAAATAAGTTTTAATCATGTGCCAAGTAAGAAATCCACACTATATGGTTTGAGAAAAAAAAAAGTTTACATTTAATGACAAAATGTCAAAAAATATAACCACCAAATAATAAGTAATACATATTTTTATTTTTTCATACATGTGAATGTACACTTCTTAATCATTTTTAAAAATATATATTTTTCACTTTTTTTTTTTTTTATTAAGTATAACTAAATATAATTAAATTTTTGGGGGAGTCGCACCACATGACATTTTTCAACCTGAACTAAGACTGCTATGCCATAAAAAAGTAAAACCTGGATACTATGTGGTGGAAGTTTTCTGAAAAGACTAAATATAATTAAGTTTTTGGGAGACATTACCACATTTTATAACCTGAACTAACGCTGCAATGTCATAAATAGGTCAAATTATCTTACTGACATTTTAGTGGAAATATTGTTTTCAAATAATTAAAATTACAGAAACTTACCCAGCTAAACAAACAGAGACTTTTCTGTAGTTAATGTAATAATAATAAAATTATTATATTGATTCTGACATGCAATCATGATGGTCTGCAGACTTTCTTATCATAATGTGTAGGACAAATGTTTTCATACAGAAAAAAAGAGTTGTATACAATTTCATGTATGAACTGAATTTCTAATGTACTTTTTTAATAAATTAATAGAAAATTTGTTTTATGCATGTGAAGTATTTCAACAGTTTTTGTTGCTACCCACTTAAACCTCACAAAAACACACAACAGAAATGCCACACACACACACAACGAGTCTGTGCCCTCTGAACTCCCAAGGCCGTAGTCAATCAGCAGGACTTCCTGTTTCCAAGGAACCCAGCTGAACCTCTGCTCATCGTTCTGCCATCTGCCCTGATAGCACCAATGCCCCATATCGTCTGAGCCAGCATTCACTTTCAAAACACACACAACGCCGCTACCACTTGATCTGCCTCAATTAAATAATACTCAAACCCAGGAAACGCTCAAAGCGGACAGCTGCAGCATGTTGTTTATTTCTCCTTTCGCAGTTAAAAGAGTTCTAATATTCTTTACAAATGAGTATGATTGTGATTACCAGCTATTTTTTTTAATCAAACTCTGCTATGTGGTTTACGTGGAAAAGAAATTAAAATCAGAATGATGAAACATCAACAAACTTAAATTGTAGAATGTAGAATAAATGACCAAGTTCAGTAATGCCAAAGAAAAACCACAACATCACTGAGTTGACATTTAGCTTTTTGGATAAGGCAGATTGCTGAAGCCATAATTAATAACAATGAGCTTTGGAGATAAATCTCAATTCTTCATGGCTAGTGTATTTACAATGGCCCTAGAAGTACTTGGACGCTTCTCTTCAAGGAACAGTCCACTTCATAATGAAAATGTGCTGAAAATTTACTCACCCTCAGGCCACCCAAGATGCAGATGAGTTTGTTTCTTCAGGTACGTTTATACACAACAACAATGTACTAAAAACAAAAAAGTTTTTTCTTTGTGCTTTGAAGAGTTTTGCATACAGAAAACAACGTTGTCAAAAACTCCGTTCACACGGATCCATGGAAAAAAAACTAAAAATGCTGTATGCATGCTAGACCAGTAGATGGCGATGTCACTTTTTAATAAACGCTGCACATATAAATATAGATTAAACACACATGCGACAATAAAAAACTTGCACTTTGAAAGTCCCAAAACGGCAAAAATGCATAAAAATGTATCCATTTTAAGTTGAAAATTGTGTTGTGTAAACACCGCCTCAATCTTAACAGTTTTGGAGAAATTTAGCATTACAGTACATCAATTGCTCACGGATGGATCCTCTGCAGTGAATGGGTGCCGTCAGAATGAGAGTCCAAACAGCTGATAAAAACATCACAATAATCCACAAGGAATCCACACCACTCCAGTCCATCAATTAAAGTGAAAAGCTGTGAATTTGTAAGAAATGCATCTATCTTTAAAATTTTTACTTTTAAACCATTGATTCTGGCCAAAATATTCCATAACCAAAAATAACAATGTTTTATTAGGTGTTTGAAATCCGTTCTGAAAATTTTTAGCAAATTTTCATTTTTGTGTGAACTACTTTAGGATGCAAAATATCAAACCAAACACATTTATTTCAAAGAAATTTAGCACAAGCAGACTTTTCAAACAAAACGCTGCACAAAAAGATGCTTGTTAGGTTTTACATGATAAAACAGTAGATATTCTGTCCAGTATTTGGTCGCTTTGGTTGTCAAATGTAAGTGGAACATAATGTGATGGACTGCACCTGCCCTGACACCTGCATGAACTTGAGGGGAACTGACTTCATACATCCACTAAAAATGACACTGACACCAGCTGGTTAAAAGTCAATGCAAAAATGTGAAGTCAGTTCAGAGAAAAGCTCTTGCCACTTAGTTTCATATTTAATGCAAAGACATTCAAGCATTTCTAAATGTTGACTGAAGTGTCCAAATATTTTGGGGGCCACTTTGGTTACTTTCTTAGCTAAATATGTTTATAGTGAATGTGTCATTTGTCAGACATTTCCATGTTTTTAACAGCAGTAAACGAGAAACTTGGTTTCCTTCCTTTACTTTAGAGAAAATAGTAATTATGTCATTTCCTAAGGTGAGAGCTTATGCATACTACCATCTCAGACCTCATGGTGGAGTAAACCCTGTTCTGACAGCTCTCTTCCAAACATTTACATTTAGACAGGAAGAGCTGTCATGGACACTCGGGAGAGAGCTGAAATTAGTGTTTCCATAGCAATAGTTTTATTTACACTGTTCAGCGCAGCTGCAGGTCTTACCAACACTTTCTAGAGGTTGCTTTATTTTTTTCTGGTGATCTTAAATTGTATCTGTCGTGTGTGTGTGTGTGTGTGTGTGTGTGTGTGTGTGCTGTACATATGTGTAATTTACCACAGGTGTGGACTTTAAAATAGTTGGACATTCTGTATGGACAAAAACACATCAATGGACACTTCGCAGTTCTCCTTCATCAACCAAAACACACTCCCTCACTCATCAGTGTGCAAAACTCTGCCTTAATATCTTGCAGGTGTCTCACTTTGATACCTTGTTCACTAAAACATTTCCACATGGTGACTGAGCAGAAGACTCCAGCTCATTCTAATTGTAAAACATCATCACACACACACACACACACACACACACACGGTGCCCGTCCTCACCGCACACAACACTGCTGTCTGCCTCAAGCATCTATACAGCGATTACAGCTTTCATGTTCATAATATGATTCATGATTTTCCAGGAAAGCAGGAAAGATTTCCTAGGACTTTTTCAAGAAAGTCAAATACTTTGATGTATGATCACAGCTAACAATTTTGTTGTAGCAAGAATGATTTCATTGGGTTATGAAATTGTTATTTGCAAAAGTTCTGGGAACGTTTAACATTCTTTTAATGCATTTTAATGCTTTAAAATTAAGATTCTTTTCTTGATTGTACAAACATTTTGTTTACTTTTGTGTGAGAACACTTGTTTTAGAATTTCAAGTAACCTTTACAGAACTCTAGCCAAAGTTACTTCAGTGGACAAACAGAAGAAATTGTTTGGCAAATGTAAATCAATTTTAGTTCTGTTTAGTGTTTAATTCAGAGACATGAATACACTAATACAATTAAGTTATAAAAAACATTTTTTTAAGTTCTAAGAACATTTAAAACCTTTTTTTTTTTTAAATCATTTCACCATGATTGAATGACAGTTTTATGCAAACAAACTATTTTTGATAAATAGCATGCAATAAAAGCAAAGATTGTTTGCTATTCAGATGAATGCAAATACAATAAACAAAAGTAATTCTGGAAACATTTAAAACGTTAAAGGTTTTTTTTTTTTTTTTTTAAATGTTTTAAGATCATTTTGTCATGATAATACAAATGTTTTATTTGTGTGTGTGCAGGAATGTTTTGTTTAGAACGTTGAGAAAACATTTACAGAACATTAGTTGAAGAAAGTTACTTAAATATACAAAATAGCAGAAATGTTACAAAGACATCTAGTTGTTTAAAACATGACAGAATGAGTGTGTTATCAGCATCCAAACAAAACAATTTCAATAACAGAATAAAAAAGCAAAAACTTTTTCTGTCCAAATGTAAATTAATTTTAGTGTTGTTTAAATGTCAGCTATATTCTGATACGTGCAAATGAAATAAACAGAAGTTATATTACCAGTGAGTTATGAAAACATTATTTACAAAATAATTTTTTTTATCATGTTTTAAGATAAACTGTGTATTGATTATATAAATGTTTTTACATTTGTGCAGGAATGTTTTGGCTAGAATTTTGAAATAATTTATATGATTTATAGAACATTAGCCAAAGTAAAGAAACTTTATACAGAAAGTTACTTGAATAGACAAATCGCAGAAATGTTACAAATGCAATGTACCAAAACAAGTTTACAGATTCATCAACATGAAAACAAGCAAGTTTTCCAAAAATGGAAAAACTTTTTGGCCAAATGTAAATGAATTTTTGTATTGTTTGATGTAAATGCAAATTATATACATGCAAATACCATTAACACTCATAATAAAAAACACTATTCGTCTATATATAGCTTTAATGGAACACATAGAACAGGGCTGTCCAAACTCAGTCCTGGAGGGCCGGTGTCCTGCAGAGTTTAGATCCAACCCTAATTAAACACACCTGAAGCAGCTAATCAAGGTCTTACTTGGCATACTAGAACCTTCCATGCAGGTGTGTTGAGGCAAGTTGGAGCTAAACTCTGCAGGACACCGGCCCTCCAGGACCGAGTTTGTACAGCCCTGATATAGAGCATTTAATATGCTATGCCAGGACATCAAAAGAGCTGATTCGCAGGTCAAACTTCCCATCATTACTTTATAAAGCGAAGACAGAAATGTTGCATACAGAGAAACAGCTTCAATGCTACCATGTAAAATTTGAGAATCAGAAGAGTCTGGACTGTTTGATCTTACATGTGGCATGACTTCATCTAATGGTCTCCAAAAGCCTGCCATTGTCCCTGAAATATCCATTTTGTTGTTTGCGCAGCTGAAATGTGTTGATGAGACCTCCGTGCTTTGCCTCTGCTTGTTTTGATCACCACTGGCAGTCTTATACAAGATGTTCCTGAATGTTACTAGACCATGTTTACACTGTGATAAACAGCTGGGTCTTATGAATGGAAGATGCGAGGGCTTCTCAGACCCAGACAGATTCATGGAGAGGAACCAAGATTATCAATTATCCAATGTACATTATGACTACAGACGTCAGGAGACCGATCTAGAGCAGCAAAACTTCCCATAAATGCTACTTATTCCCAGCTTTATTTTCATAAGATGCAAGGTCTTTTGCACAACAATGGCTCAGAGTCTGTGGTGCAATCATAAACATAAATTATGCTTCTAACTTAGGTTGTTAAATTGGGGCTCCAAAAAAGAGAGTTGTCAGACATGATGGATTTTAAGTACATATTTATCATGCAGTTGTTTTTGTAGCTGCTTGTGAAATTGAGCGTATTCAGGGGGAGAAAAAATGGGCTTAATCACACAAGTAAGAAAAATAAACAAAGTTAAATCTGAAATCATTTTAAAATTTAAAGCGCCAAAAATTAGTATGTCATGGATATGCAATATCCAACCTATCCAACCAATATCCAAATATGTAACCAATCAGTGCATACTGAAATCATTTTTTGCATATGCACACACACACAAAATTAAAAACTTCTTAGCTGTAAATATACTGTATATAGTTTTTTTTTTTAAAATACAGCAATACTTTATCTGAAGCCTGAACGTATTTTAATGCGTTAATCATGTATGTATGTATGTATGTTACACCTTTATAATGCATTTTAACATTGGTTACAATTATTTATAAAAGATATAATGCATCACAATGTACATTATGACAACCTTTATAATACATTATATGTAAAGGCTTCAATTAATGTGTTACTAAAAAATTCCATGTTTAATTTCATTGTTACTTGAAATTATTTTGTGATTACTTGTGAAATTTACCATTTTTTGGTCACTGTTTTCATTCAGGGCAGTTGAAAAGTTGCGTGCTTTTGAGTATTTCATTATAAAGAGCCAACACTGAACAGAACGTTCTACCACAGCAAATGAGATGCCAAAAATACATCTTAAATCTTTCCTCGTACTATTATTGTTCATGCACATTGCCCCAGTAGCCCTTAACCTTCATTAGACCTTCTTTAAACTCACACTACACCCACCCTCATCCTGCAGCCACAGGAAACCCTTTGCGCACTACCATTCATCAACCATAACCTCATACAACCATTTTCAACCCAAAACACTGCAATCCAGTCTGATTCCAAAACATTATCTAACTCGGCCAGCTCTCAGACAATTAAAATAGCAGAACTAAACACATTCTGGCTTCTTAGACCTACATGAATGGGAGTTTCCATGACCTATAGATAGTGACAGAGCAGTTGGTTTTCTCACAGGATGCTTCAGTCACTCTGTGGCTCTGTGGTTAAACCCTCATTCCCACTAACTGGAGGGTAGATGGTTAGAATTCCCAGCGTAACACCACGGATGTCATGGCTGAATGATCTCATGTCTATGACCAATATGTCAAACAGAGTAAGGCATTTAGCATGTGGTAAGCTGCCATTTGGTGATAATTTTTACACAGTTTTTGTTTTAGTTACAGTTTATTTTGTTTGACGAAAATATCTTTTATATTTAGTTAATATTTTGTCATTTTATATTAATTTTAATCAGTTTACACTGACAAAATCTAATTTTAATCTATAAAAGTCAACCCAGGCTCATTGGAAATACGTGCCTCTACATACATTTCTGAAACCCCGTAATTATGTACCTTGCTGCACGTTTCGCGGCAGTTTCAAAGTGAAATGTCCAGAGAGTGGCGCTAAAACACACGTTTAATACGTGACCGTGGCACGTTTTTATTACGTTGGTACAAGCACGTATTGCAGTGTTTTTATTATGCTGATTGAGGTACGTTTTGCAGCCATTCAGATTTCAAATATCCGGTGAGTGTCGCTAAAGATTAATGCTCTATCATGTTGGAAATATCCCCTACACCAAACCCAAACCTAAACCTACCTGATAGTGTTAACAAATGCAAAAGTAATATAAAAACGTATTCACTGATGCAGCCATACTATTTTAACTTCCTTATGCGGATTTGAGCTGTTTAGTTGAACTGTAGTTTCACGGGGATTCGTAGCGGAGCTCTTCATCACCTCAGTGCAACGCCGTGTCGCACGAGCTACCGAGTAAATCTACTGGATTAGAAAACTCATGCATATGAAGCTGTATATGTGACGACAACGTTCAAAAGTATCAGTTTTCAAATCGTGCAGGATGTTGAAATTGTTTTGAAGTCATAACATAACATTCTGCAACTAACTGTGTGAAAATTAGCCTTTATTAATCAAAAATATAGCTGTAAATTATACTTTTGTGTGAAAAAGAATAAAAGTTGTCACAGTTTTACTGCCTCTAGTGTTCATTTCAACTGGAAACTGCAGCGATTTGTATGTATAGGTACGTTTTTTCAGTTTTGCAGAAATGTAAGAATAGGCACATATTTCCAATGAGCCTAGGTTGATAAAAGTAGTTGAGAATTGCAAAATTAAACTAAATATTCTAAGATTTACAGAAAGAGCACATTTACAACAGAAAAAGCATAATAACAGAAAGAGCGTATTCTCAACATGACACATTCGGACTAGCACATTACTTGGTCCAGGGTTGCAATATTCTGTTTTTGGTGTGTGTGTAGGCATACTGTATTTTCAAAGAATAGTTAACGTAAAAATGTAAATTTGCTTCACTTGCTCTGCATCACTTGCTCACCAATAAATCCTCTGCAGTGAATGGGTGCCGTCAGAATGAGAGTCCAAACAGCTGATAAAAATCACAATAATCTCAAAAATCCATAAGTTTTCCACACGAGTCTAGTCCATCAATTAATGTCTTGTAAAGAGTTAAGCAGAGTCCACAATTCATAATAATGCTTCCTCTAGTGAAAAAGTCCACCCCCTGTTGTCCTCTCACACCAAAATCCACTGACATATATTTTTTTTAAAAACTGTTTTGGACTGTTTTTGCTTGTAAACACTGCTTGATATGTGCATATTTATACAGAAGCAATGGTTTAAGGTTAAAATGTCTTAGTGGTGGTCTGACGGATTTGTTTCTTACAAACAAGCAGTGTTTCACTTCACAAGAAGTGAGTTGATGGACTGGAGTCATGTGGATTACTTGAATTATTGTTTCATTTTTATCAGCTGTTTGGACTCTCGTTCTGAAGGCACCCATTTACTGCAGAGGATCCATTGGTGAGCAATTGATGTAATGCTACATTTCTCTAAACCTGTTCCAATCAAGAAACAAACTCATCTACATCTTGGATGGCCTGATGGTGAGTAAATTTTTATTTTTGGGTGAACTATTTCTTTAAGATTAAACTTTAGGTTAGGAGTTTTTGTTTTGGCATTTTTGCAGGCAATCAGCTCTGTGATTGACACTGCCAATGAAGTGCTGGAATTGACTTCATGGTGTGGTTTGTGCTTAATGATTTTGCCAAAAAAACAAACAAATAAACAAACAAACAAAAAAAAGTCTTATTGGTGCCCATTCACTGTTACACATAACTATTGATTATGATTTGATTATTTGAAATGAATGATTTCATATTTTTAGATTTCTTTTTCAAAAAACATTTTTAAGTCACTGATATCTTGCAGTGATATTTATTTCTAAACATATTTACATTAACAGTTTGTTTTAATTAAATTTAATAATTAAATAATCATTATGATGAAAATCTTATTTTCATTATATTTGATGAAACAACAAAAATGTATTAATGAACATTTATTTCAGTATTTTTTTAATGAGATTAACAGCTGTTTTCTGTGCTTTCATCTTGTGTATCTCTGAACATCATTAGCAGTCCTCTCTTACTGTACATTAAATGACTAATGGCTATGATCAGTTTCTCTGAGTGATCACTCTAGTAGCATGTTTCTCTGACATATGGGCTGGATATTTGGCAACTCTGACTAAGACTTCAGCACCCCGAAGAGCCAGAAACACCCATATCTTGACGTAAAAGAACTAGCAGAGTAATCAGAGTTGAGGGATGAAAAATCAGGATATTTGCCAGACATTTTGAAGGGTTGGGCAATGATGTTTATTTCCCAAACTAGTGGGGTGTGGAGACATTTGAGTTACCAAACTGATTGCAGTACACTGCTCTAGACAGAACAAACTATGTGTTTAGCTTAATTTAATTTGAATTTGAAACATTGTAGCAGAAAGAAGGATTCCCACAAGAACTGCCAAAGCCCAGAAACAAAGAGCAAGCTTTTCATGTGAGGAAAGGACAATCATCTTGCAAGAATGTGAACCGTACTGATTGCAGATTTTTCTCCCATCTCCATTTAACATGCAAAGAGGACTGTTTTAAAGGAAATAAGCATACAAATTGGCTTACTTGAAGTGTAAACACTGGTAATTTTATAGCTGTCTCTGATAGTTTTGATCTAGTATAAACGGTCAGCTATGCTGAGTCTGGCTGGTGTCCCATCGCCTACTCCTCTACCTCTGCCATTAACACGCTCTCGCATTACCGTCTTCCCTCTGGCTGTCTTTAGCAGGTTTACAGTAAGGGCCTTTGATTCAGGAAGAGACCTGAGCTAAAAGAGTCAATGCTACAAGACACCGGAGCAACCCACATGTGGCACAGGTATCAGTTAGAGAGCGAAGAGGAATACTATTAGTTTGCACCTGTCAGAGAGAGAGAGAGTTTTTCATAGTCAGCGAGGAGCCATCTATCATATCCGAGCCACTGAGTCTAGTCCACTGACAGGAAGGCAGAGAAGAGTTAACGGAGACAGCGAGGGTGGGCTGATTACGCTGAGCTCATGTGTGTGAGCGTGTTGAAGCTACAGGGGCCTCGTGAAATCGATCGTGTTTATCCCGTTCTCTGGCTGGCATGTAGAAACTGGGCCTCTGGTATTACCAAGTATGATCAAACTAACATATGCAGGATGGAAAGTAGGGGGAAAAAATGCTGTTTCTCTTACAAAAACAAACAAACACCTAATAACACACTTATTTTTCCTAGTGATCACATAAATCAACTTAAAATATTACTAGTTTCAGTTGTAAGACTTTCTGAATTAATGTATATTCTATGTTAATTTAATCCTCCATCACCAATAGGCTCATTTTCACCATTTTTAAAAGGTCGGACTTTAAAGGGATAGTTCTCCCAAAAATGAAAATTACCACATGATTTACTCACCCTCAATCCATCCTAGGTGTATATGACTTTCTTCTTTCAGACGAATACAATTGAAGTTGTAATAAAAGTGTCCTGGCTCTTTCAAGCTTTATAATGGCAGTGAATGGCTGTTGAGATTTTAAAGCCCAAAAAATTGCATCTATCCATCATAAAAAGTGCTCCACACAGCTCTGGGGGTTAATAAAGGCCTTCTGAAGTGAATCGATGCATTTGTGTAAGAAAAATATCAATATTTAAAACTTTATAAACCGTAATCTCTAGCTTTCGCTAACTGTTGTAAGCACGTTCATGAGTCAGAAGTCTTAAGTTATTAATTATAATGCTTACATTTCCTCAGTTATTCAAAAAGCAGCTAACTTACAGAAAACGCGAAAAGAACATTACATTACCTAAGAACATCGCCACAAGCTCAGTCTAGCGCAAGTTTATGCACTTTGAAAACACTCCCGTTAAAATTAGTGAATCTATACTGTATGATGAATAAATCTCTTATACTTACGTCGCATGTACATCTGCACTTTGTTGTTTATGATGACAGAATTCACGAGTCAGAATTCAGTAAGTGTGCGCTGAACAATAAAACTCTACTGTTTCAGTGATGACCCATCTGAACGTCTCTGTTTGGCCATTGTATTCATAAGCTTAGCATAATTGTGTGTGATTGGTTATAATGCTCAATACTGTAAAAATGCAGAAAAAGAAATATAATGCAACAAATAAGCCCTAATATTAATTAGGAACACCACTCTCTTGTGAACACACGTACAACAGTTAGCGGAAGCTAGACATTACGGTCTATAAAGTTTTGTATATGGATATTTTACATACAAAAATGCATCGCTTTGCTTCAGAAGGCCTTTATTAACCCCCTCAAACCATGTGGAGCACTTCTTATGATGGATGGACGCACTTTTTTGGGCTTCAAAATCTCGGCCCCCATTCACTGTCATTATAAAGCTTGGAAAAACCAGGACATTATTTTTATATTGTATTCGTATGAAAGAAGAATGTCATATACACCTAGGATGGCTTGAGGGTGAGTAAATCATGGGGTAATTTAAATTTTTGGGTGAAGTATCCCTTTAAATTTTCATTTCCTTATTTCCAAATTATTCCAAACCTGACTTTCTTTATTCTGCAGAACACAAAAGAAGATATTTTGAAAAAAGTGCAAACTATGATGCTGAATATGAATCTACTAGCTGATGTAATTGTAAAAAAATGAAATCAGCTACATTTTCTGACAACGAGTGTATGAATATGCTGCAAGAAGCATTGATGCAAAATATATCATAGATTGGCAGAAGGCAGTGCTAACTCTGGTAGTAATATTTTTGTACATTTACAAATAATACATAATTATGAATCTCGAAATAGGAGGCTTTGTTTTTATGTTCAAACTAAATTGATAAATTACCAGAACTTTCGGGGACTTTACCAGCATGCTTGAACTACTCCAAAAGTGTTTGCCTCACTAGTTGCCTCATCATTTTCCAAGGCCAAATGAAAATGTCAATATCCTCCCGAGCTGGTGAAGCAGAAATCCAAACAGCGAACGCAATTTAAACCAATACTCTACAGGGTTCATCTTAGTCCACTGCACACAGGGGGAAATGCCATGTTTGTTGATTCATTTACTCAGCGGAAAAAAACAATAAATCTCGCTAACAAGAAAAGACCTCCTCGTTGGTCATCCAATTTCTGTGCACCCCTGGAGTCTGAGGGGCCAGAACAGCTCTCAGGCACATGTTATGGTCCAGCTACTCTAAACTTACGTTGTGAATTATGAGAAGGGAGTGTGGTGGGGATTGGCAAGCACAGAAACAGCTCCAGTTCGAAGACCAACTTCTTAGTTTGTGTTGCAAGCTTCATGGCAGTAAATCTTTTAAGCTGAAGTGTGACATTTTTTAATGTGAAATATTTCTCCTGTCCCTCCACCCAGATGACCCGTTGGCACAAGCCATAGTGGTTATTTAGGCGAAGCTGTCTGTTTATCTTACCAATGCATTACTTTAGTCACTGGGTGAAGCTAATGGAGCAGAAATTACATGTTTAGGCTTTAAAATATAATGAATAGTTTGATTTGAGTAGCAAACTCTGAGCAAAGTTTAAGTCCAGGCTGATAAATGGGTTAAATGTGAATGTGTTGTGGGTTAAAAACCTGCAAGGGTTGATTCATGAACAATCTCCACTGAGGCCTTTAGGAAGACACCAAGCAGAATGAACCTGAAATAAATGTACTGTAAATCATTTTGGATAAAACAGTTTCATATAATGGCAAATTAGTATTTATGTACAGTAGCATATCTGCTGGAAAAGGAATTTAGGAAAAGGCTACTGCAACCATCATCTAAACAAGCTACAACTTTTTCCAATATACACTACCATTAAAAACTTTGGGGAGTGTATTTTTTTTAAACAAGTGCACATTTGACTAAGACATTTCAAATAAATGGTGTTGTTTTCTGATCATAAAAGAATTCAGAAAAAAGGTTTCCACAAAAATATTAATGTAAATAACAATAATAAATCTTTCTTGAGCACCAAATTACAATATTGAAATAATAGCTGAAGGATCATTTGACACTAAAGAATGGATTAATGGCTGCTGAAAATTCAGCTTTGAAATCACAGAAATAAATTACATTTTAAAATATAATAATAATAATAATAATTTTTTAATTTATTAAAATCATTTCATATTGTAACATTTTTTAAATCAAAGACATGCATCCTTGGTGAGCATAAGAAACTTCAGTAACACTTTACTTAAAGCCTTTATGTATAATGCATTATAAATGGTTATTAAAAGGTATAATTCAATATAATTATTCCTAATGTGCACTGGAACTTTATATCTTGTCATAAATAATTAGAACCAAATTTAAAATGCATAATGTAACAATGAATTGATAAGTGTTATAATGTATTAACTGTGGTTACAATTATTCATGAGATTGTACAATGCATTATAAGGTGCATTACAAGGCATAATTAATGCATTAAAACTACTTTTATAATGCATTATACATAAAGGCTTTAAGTAAAGTGTTACCGAAACTTCTTTCAAAAACATAAAAAAAAATCTTGCTGTATTATTCATTTCATTCACACTCCCCTACATAAGTCACTTAAAACTTGAAGGTTGAACATTGTCATGGCTGTCAAAGTGGACACTTCTCACCCAGAAAATGCACCAGATATTATGGTAAAGGTCAAATGTCTGGCTTAAGAGACGTGTTGTCACTAATACAGAACTGCTGAGTCTTAAAGCAAGTCTTCTTTGGCTACAGAGTATAAATCAGGTGTTTATCTTTAGAGTGCATTATACTCAATAAGCCATCTTTACAGGATCTACTGTATCCACCAGCCGAGACAAAAACAAAAACTGAAATCAATCCTCATGAAGCCCAAATCAGAACCACTCCTAAACATCAAGGCCATTTTCATAGTCTTGAGACTACAAGCATTATCTGGTGTTATTTCAGAGGGTCAAATGTACAATGTAGGCCGAGAACCAAAGCCCAACTAATACCTGGTGTGGTTGAGAAATCCAGCACCTGCTGACAAAAATTCTGCATGGTTTTCTGGATATTTTCAATGACTGGTGAAAAACAAAAAAACAACAACTGAGGCTCTAAAAAGAACTTCACATGTCAAATCAAAATTCTACTGCCTCAAGGCTTCAAAATCATCTTAAACGCCCTCAAAATCTCCCTGCTTTGAATCACGAGATGAGTATTCCCAAAACAGCACATCCTTTGCTCACATTGGAAACACAGGCCTATCTGAAAAAACTATTGTTTTGGATATCTCCGGTGGGGCATTTGCTTCACCAAGTCTTGAAACATGTGCTCCTCAAACGTGAACCATATGTCCGGAATGGCTGTATTTATCCAAAATGAGAAACAGGGGTGTCATGGAACCTACTGGCATGTTGGTGCCTTCAGGGCAGGTCCAGTCTTTTGTTTTTATTTTAAAAGCATCTGAAATACCCCTAAGTATGCACAGAGAGGAGAGTGAGGCCTTTTTGGGGAGAGCGTAAAGAATCTAAATGTGCTGAAGAATTGGATTCCTAGCTTTTGGTCATTAGAGGTACATGCATTTTGCATTAAATAATATATTTTTAAACTGGATTTGATGTGATTTACAGTTCAATAAGCAAAGCAGCTTTTAATCTGCACCATCAAAATGTCACATGGTGTCATATTTAACTTATTTTGGAGGATTCCATTAGACTGAACTTTTAAGGATTTCATCATATACTCACCCTCATGCTGTCCTGCATGCAAAAAAAGAAGAAGCCACAATATCAATATAAAAATATATATTTCTATTACTCAAGTGTATGCATAATATCAATATATTGTGCTTGAAGCACTTCACTTAAATCATCATTTCACTTTATTAAAGCATAATTTACAGTGCTTTGCGAATGTATTCATACCCCTTCATTTTTTTCACGTTTTATGTACTGCTTTAAATTACTTTTTCCCCCCACATCAATCTACATACACCATACTGACAAAGCAAAAACAGAATTGTCACAACTTCGTAAATTTCTAAAAAATAAAAAACTGAAATAAGTACATTGCATAAGTATTCATACCCTTAACTAAATATTTAGCTGAAGCACCTTTACAGTCTCAAGTCTTTTTTGTTTGAGCTTTGCTCATCAACATTTGGCAATTATCTGCCATTTGTCTCCTCACCTCTTCACCTCTCAAGCTCTGTCAGGTTGGATGGGGGCAGACGCACATTTTCAAGTTTCTCCAGAAATATTTGATTGGGTTCAATCTCAGGCTGTGGCTGGGCCACTCAAAAACATTCACAGTGTTGTGTATAAGCCACTCTTGCTGTGTGCTTAGGCTCACTGTCCTGTTGGAAGGTAAACCTTCTGCCCAGTCTGAGGTTCTGAATGCTCTGGACTGGGTTTTCATTAAGGCTATCTCAATATTTTGGTGCATTGAGCTTTTCTTCTACTCTGATATGTCCCTCAGTCCCTGCCGCTGAAAAACAGCCCCATAGCACGAGACTGCTACCAGCACACTTCACTTTTAAGATGGTACTCTGCAGGTGATGAGCAGAGCTGGTTTCCTTCAAACATGATGCTTAGAATTGAGGTTCATCAGACCAGAGAATCTTGTTTCTCACAGTCTGAGGGTCCTTTAGGTGCTTTTTTGTAAATTCCAAGTGTGTTTTCTTTTGTCTTCACTGAGGAGAAGATTGAGTCTTGCCAGACCGCCATAAAGTCCAGATTGATGGAGTGTTGCAGTGATGTTTGTCCTTCTGTAGATTTCTCCTATCTCCACATATGATCATGAAGCTCAACTAGAGTGACCGTCAGGTTCTTCGTCACCACTCTAACCAAAGCCCTTCTCCATCAATTGCTCAGTTTGGCCAGGAGGACAGCTCTAAGAAGAATCCTAGTTGTTTCAAACTTCTTCCATTAAGGGTAACAGAGACTACATGCTCCTGTGAACCTTCAATGAAACATAATTTTTTTCTGAACTCTTCCCCAGATGTGTGGCTTGACGCAAACCTGCTTCTGAGCTCTACAGACAGTTCTTTTGACCCCAGGGCTTGGTTTTTGCTCTGATATGCATTAGGAACCGTTTAAGTTTTTTATTTTTAATAAATTTGCAAAGATGTTAAAACCCTGTTTTTTTTGTTTGTTTGTTTGTTTTTTTTGCTTTACCATTATAGTGTATGGAGTGTAGACTGATGTGGAAAAAAGTAATTTAAAGCAGTTTAACATAAAACATGAAAAAAATAAAAAATAAATAAGGGGTATGAATACTTTCGCAAAGGCACTGTATATACATAAAATCTGATTGCTGAGGCACTGATAATTTTAAAAACTTTTTGATACCATTTAGTCCTTCATAAATGCAGTTATATATTTCATGTACTGTATAAAGTCATTTATATTGTGAAAAAAAATAAAGTAAATAAAGTTAACAATTCCCATTATACACACACACACACACACACACACACACAAAATTGGGAAATGATATACATTCTATTTAACTGACATATCATCCTTTCTGTCAATAGAATCAAATAATTTGTAATTATACATTTTTTTCTGTCCGGTCTTTAAAACTCTAAACCACTTATTAATTGACCTCAGTCATTTTGCTTATAATAATAATAATAATAATAATAATAATAATAATAATAATAATAGAGCTCAGTCATCCTGTTGATCTATTATTATTAGCTTTATCTATTATTATTATTATTATTATATTTATTATTATATTATTGTATTTTATTTTTTTATCATTAAAACATAAAATGTTATTTATTTGTGTTTAACATTTTTCTATGAACTCGGTTGGGTAAAATCTTTTAAATTATACAGAGAGTTGAGCACATTTTTGACCTGCATTATTAAATCAATATCTACATTATATCTAAAGACATTTATGTTACAAATGATTTCTATTTACAATAAATGCCATTCTTTTCAACTTTCTATTCATGAAAGAATCCTGAAAAAAATGTATCACTTTTTCCACAAAAGTATTAAGCAGAACAATTTTTATATTAGCTATACACAATATTACTCGTTTTTTTACTGCATTTTAATCAGTGATTAAATAATGCAGCCTTGCTAAGCATTAAAGACATCTTTCAAAAACATTCAAATATCTTATCAACCCCAAACATAACGTTAGTGTACTTTCTGTTGTTATTCAGTCAACCCAGAGGATTCAATCAGACATTCAGACCCAGCCACAACAGCACATACTGCCAAGCTGGTCAATCACCATCTACATGCTATAAGGAAAAATCATTACATGAAAGTCAGTTGATTGCCCGTGATGAACCAGTGAAAATGCCATCACAAAATCAGCACGCAAGTCAAGCACTGCCTCCCGGACAGCAGCACGGGTTAACTGAGTGAAAATCACTTTACACAGGGAAATGAGTTTCCACTTTCTGTGGATGTGTTTGCTGTAATCAAAGGCAGCGCAGTTCCCATAAAAAGGAGCGAGCGTACACACGGGGAACGTTTCGCCTAATCACTGTTCCTCTCCAACTGGCTTAGTGAATAATTGGACCACTGTTTACAGTTTATTTGGCCCGTCTCGAGTGTGGATTAAACGACCTCCACAGCTGTATACCCAGAAATATGGATCTATAGATTGAGACCAAGAATAATAATCATAGAGCATAAAATTCTAGTTGGCTCTAGCACACAAGATTGTAAAGATCATTACTGTAAACAGTTTTTGACCTAAACACATTAACCCACATTTAAAACGAACACACATCCATGTGTATAATATATTCCAACCATTATATACATAAACACGGCACGCTAACCATGATCAGCATATTACACATCTAATCAAGCCAAATTAGTTTTAAAGGAATGGTTCTCCTAAAAAAAAAATGTAATTTGCCAAAAATGTACTCACTCTCAAGCCATCCAAGATGCAGATGAGTTTGTTTCTTCATCAGAACAAATTTTTCAGAACTTTAGCATTGCATCACTTGCTCAGCAAAGGATCCTCTGCAGTGAATGGGTGCCGTCAGAATGAGAGTCCAAACAGCTGATGAAAACATCACAATAATCCACAAACAATCCACACGTCTCCAGTCCATCAATGAATGTCTTGTAAAGAATCAATGCTAGTATGATATGAAGAAACAGAGGTCATCTACGGGAGAATTCAGAGATGTTAATACATCAACCAAATGGCGTTTATTATTCTGGTAAGTGTGCGCATTTAATAACAGATGATGCGCATTTCCATTTTTCCATTTCTTCACTGATTCCACACACAACCCTTTTTTTGGCGAGGACTTCTTTTGTAAACTACAAGCATCTAATGGAATAACGATGGTGCAATTAAGAGTGTGAGAAAGCAAAGAGCAGAAAGAGCATGAGAAAGAAATGTGTGTGGACGAGCGTGAATTCCCTGTGCATGATGGATGGTTTCATGAGACAGCACATCTGGAGCACAAGTGCAAAATTGTACGTGATAGACCCAGTGGGGCAAGAGGAGTGGATGGCATAACGTAATGGCCTAGATAATTCCTCCCATCCATCATGGTCTGTCGCTTTACTGCAGTAATGGAAGGCTGGTGTACGGTACAGTTGGGAGCAATATCACTTAAACGACTACATATGCTTCTGAGCCTCCAGAGATACGCTAGAGTTCATCATTTATAGCAAAAACGCTGATGTTGGGCAGGTCAGTTACACACTCAACATGCATGTCACATCTTAAAGTAAACTAATAGTAATACAAGACAAGGTAGCATTCTTAAAGTAACAGCTGACTTAGAAATAAAACAAAACTCAAATTTGAAAGGAATCATTTTGGATTGAGGATTGAGCCGTTTGAAGTAAGAAACACTTTAATGATGGATTTGTTTATTACAAACAAAGCTTTTCCCTTCCAAAGATGTTAATTGATGGACTGGAGTTGTGTGGATTACTTGTGGATTATTGTGATGTTTGTATCAGCTATTTGGACTCTCACTCTGACGGCACCCATTCACTACAGAGGATCCATTGGCGAGCAAAGGATGTAATGCTACATTTATCCAAATCTGTTCTGATGAAAAACAAACTCATCTACATCTTGGATGGCCTGAGGGTGAGCACTTGAGTACAAAAATGTGTAGTTAAGCGTCAATCAGTAAAATTACTTATAAATACAATGTAACAAGAACAAAGAAATACAAAAATGTGAGCCAGATGGTTAGTAAAACTACTGAATTTGTTCATGCTGCAGTAAATGTCTAAAACTGTGGAACTTGCGTAATGTTACATATGTTACTTGATCTGCTTTTACCTCAGCCTAGCTCTAACCCTAAACATGTATATCATAGTGGGAAGTTCACTGAAAACTAAACATCCGGTAATCAAAAGTATAAACCATAAACAGAACAAAGCAGCCATGCTAATGCACTGCAATGAAATAATAAAATTCTTTTGTTTAGAACAGCTGAAATTCATCATGAGTAATTTATTTACATTATTTCTGTCAAAGTCTTTGCCATTTTGAAATTAAATACGACTTTGCCATTTCATGTACAAGAATAATGATGTTTAAATGTTACACAACAAACAAGTGCTTAAATATCAACTTGATTTAAACATTCAAATTAAAAAGCACTTGCAGACGTGTTATAATTTTCCTAAATAACCATAGCAATGGTATTTATTGAACAACAGTTTTACTGTCTCTGATTCATGGTTTGTATTGTCTGGATCTCTCTTAAATTCACTCTGTGTGTTAGTAAAGGGATTTGTGACGGATGGAAGACAAGATTTCATCCATACTTGTACACACATACAGATTTACTTAACTTCAATCTGAAAAGGTACTTCATTTTTTCAACTAAAGTTAAATATAATTACCACAGACTAACTCAAACCATAATCCTAGCACTCAAAGAAAACTTTCATTTTTTCTTCTCCAAAACCATGGTACAGCAGTAAAAAAAACAATCTAGAACTATAAGGACTCTCGCAGAGATGCAATTTAAAGTCAAGAATGCTTCAAATGTAAATAAATAGATAAATAAATGTAGACTTTAACATGCAGCTTCGTCATGCAGAGCAGCTCAGAATCTCTGGGTCTGATGTCCATTAAACACACGTGAGAGTCTGATACAAACATTAGGTAAACCACATTAAAAGCCTCTCCTCACTCTTCATGTTTACAGGCCCACGAGTGTTTGGATTACTTTCCCCTGTAAACAACATAAATTTTCCTCAAAGAAAAAGGTCAATGGCTGGGGAAAAAGTGGACATCTCATAAAACACAACAAAAACAGCATAAAAACCTTGCGGAATGAACAGAGTGGGCTACATACCACAGCAAACCAATGACTGCTGAGTGGTGAGAGAGTATTTATTGTAAAACATAATAAATTGAAATATTTAAAAAGAAATGTCTAATAAAGCTATAAGTAGAGAGGATGTGCATTACTGTGGTTTTCCTACAGGGTTTTATTCAGAATATCCAGGAATGGACAAATAAATATCCAGTACATCTATCTCAAACAAGTCCACAGTGAATAATATCTCACTGTATTTGCCTCTTATGCACATAATAATGATTATGTAGATTATCACATTTCAATATGTGTGACATTGCCATTTCACGTTTCAACATAAAATAAACTTTTTATAAAATATTTTTTTAATATATATATATACAGTGCTGCTTGAAAGTTTGTGAACCCCTTGCAGAATCTGTGAAAATGAGTAATTTTAACAAAATAAGAGAGATCATACTAAATGCATGTTATTTTTTATGTAGTACTGTCCTGAGTAAGATATTTTACATAGAAGATATTTACATTTAGTCCACAAGACAAAAAAAATAGCTGAAATTATTCAAATAACCCCATTCAAAAGTTTGGGAACCCTTGGTTCTTAATACTGTGTGTGGTTACCTGGATGATCTACGACTGTTTTTTGTTTTGTGATTGTTGTTCATGAGTCCCTTGTTTGTCCTGAACAGTTAAACTGAGCACTGTTCCTCAGAAAAATCCTCCATGTCCTTTGGAATCTTCAGTTTTCCAGCATCTTTTGCATATTTGAACCCTTTCCAGCAGTGACTGTATGATTTTGAGATCCATCTTTTAAGAGCCATCTTGCATTAAACTTTTGAAGAGGATGAAGATGTCCACATTTTTATTATTTTGTAGAAACATTTTTTTTATTTTTTTTTCCATTTAGTACTGCCCTTCGGAAGCAACAGTAGATACTTGCATGTTTCCCAGAAGACAAATTAAGTACAATTTACCTTGATCTTCAAATTCAAAAAGTTTTCTTGTGGACTAAATGTAAACATCTTATGTAAAATATCTTACTCAGGACAGTACTAAATAAAAAAACATCATGCATTTTGTATGATCTGTCTTATTTTGTTAAAATTACTCACATTTTCACAGATTCTGCAAGGCGTTCACAAACTTTCAAGCAGCACTATCCATCTATCTATCTATCTTTTTTTTTTTTTTTTTTTTAAGGCTTAAAGTCATATAGTACATTCAATTCACATTTCACAGCACTATTATTCAATTTTTCAGCTTTCATTATATTCAAAGGTTTCCAGATGCTGTAGTATTTCGGTCTGTCAGTATATAATGAAGAGAGAACTCAAAAATATGCTGAAGCTGGTTGCCTTAATATTTTAAGTTGGCTCAACTTTTTTTTTTTTTTTTTACAGTGTATGATAGACTTATATAGTTTGCTTTCTGCTTGATTTTTCCTTTTAAAGTTCTCCTCATCATATAAGCTCTGCAGTTCTACTGATCTATGAACATCTCAGTCTGTGACATGCATGAGTAAGCCAAACTCTGTAGCGTTTACAATCATTCTGTCTTTCATCATCTTACATTCTAACATCATTTAGTCCAACAATTCTTTTCACATTTCGTGTGACCTACTGATTGTCTGTGAGTGTTGAAGGCCCATAACCCTGTTCTATAAAGTGCGGTGTTGAATAATAGACTATGAAACTGTTTTCCTAGTCTGTGCCAGCAAACACTAGTCATTAGAGACGATAGGGTTTTTCGTTCTTGACTGGAGCTCTGCCAGTTTGGCTACAGTAACCACAGCGATTAAAGTCCTGGTGATGTAATCCGTAGGGAGCCTCTCCCCGTTGGGCTGGTGTTAAATCACAGATAGCGTGGTTTGGCCCTGAACCTCTGTGGGCCTTGTGTTTGGGGGAGTACATCATCCACACACATACAAGCTTTCTCATACACAAACACTCACACACGACTAGTCCTTTGCAGCAAAAAAAAAAAAAGTGTAACGCTCCAACCTCTGTAATACTCTACAGAGTCTAGAATTATGGAGATTTGTGCTGATGGGAATGTGAGTTGCAGCTGCTGAGAAGAAGAGATGGATGGATGGAAAGAAAAGCATAGCGATTTGAATTAAGACATTTGGATCATTTAGAATTTGGATGAATAGGTGAAAACAAATACATAAATATACAGTTGAAGTCAAAAGTTTACATACATTACCTTGCAGAATCTGGAAAATGTTCATTATTTTACCAAAATACAAAATGCATGTTATTGTTTATTTAATACTGACCTTAATAAGATCTTTCACATAAAAGATGTTGAAGGACAACTGAGGGACTCATATGCAACTATTACAGAAGGTTCAAACGCTCACTGATGCTCCAGAAGGAAAAACCATGCATTAAGAGCCGGGGGGTAAAAACTTTTTGTATTTGAAGATCAGGGTAAATGTAACTTATTTTGTCTTCTGGGAAACATGTAAGTATCTTCTGTGTATCTGAAGGACAGTACTAAATGAAAAATATGATATTTAGGCAAAATAAGAAAAATGTACACATCTTCATTCTGTTCAAAAGTTTGCACCCCCTGCTCTTAATGCATGGTTTTTCCTTCTGGAGCATCAGTGAGTGTTTGAACCTTCTGCAATAGTTGCATATGAGTCCTTCAGATGTCCTCAGTCAGAAAAGATGGATCTCACAATCATACAGTCATTGTTGGAAAGGGTTCAAATACACGAAAATGCTGGAAAACCAAAGAATTTGTGGGACCTGAAGGATTTTTCTGAAGAACAGCAGGCAGTTTAACTGTTCAGGACAAACAAGGGACTCATGAACAACTATCACTAAACAAAAACAACAACAACTACAAAAAAATAACACAGCTGTGGATCATTCAGGTAACAACACAGTATTAAGAATCAAGTGTATGTAAACTTTTGATGGGGTCATTTTTATAAATTCAACTATTATTTTCTCTTGCGGACTATATGTAAACATCTTTTACGTGAAATATCTTATTCAGGTCAGTACTAAATAAGCAATAACATGTATTTTATATGATCCCTCTTATTAAAGTAAAATAATTAACATTTTGCAGATTCTGCAAGGTGTATGTAAACTTTTGACTTAAAACAGCACTGCTTACAAAGACGACTAATTTTAATTATTACAAAAAGTGAATTAACCCATAATTCTGGTTTACAACAACACTATTTCAATGGAAGCAAATGACGCCAATCTTCAAACATGGCTCACTGTTTCAATAGTACAGCCACAACAAATAATGTTAACATTATTTTAGCATAAAAACCTGTTTATATCCAGTTTAACAAGTTTATGT
This sequence comes from Tor tambroides, assembly GCA_021397915.2. Taxonomy (NCBI): domain Eukaryota; kingdom Metazoa; phylum Chordata; class Actinopteri; order Cypriniformes; family Cyprinidae; genus Tor; species Tor tambroides. The sequence goes on from JAFVLL020023980.1 coordinate 26,600, forward strand.
AACATTTATGTTCTAAAAGAGGAATGAATGTATGTACTTTTATGAAATTGTAACCTTCACATTTCTTCTTTTAAATCTTCCAAAAAATATCCGCATTTATTTCAATTGTAAGTGACTCAACATAACATCAATTTTGACCTTAAAAAATGATGAAACTCTAAATTATCGAAATTATAAATTTTTTAATCAACATTATGCCAGAAATGCTGTTGACGATTAATGGTATATTGAAGTGTTTTTGCAATATTGACAGAATCAGCTCTTTCAATTTCTCAATTTTTTCTCATCCAATGATGTTATATTCTGTACATCCCACTGTAAGAAAAAAAAGTTGAAAAACAGACTGGTAACGTACTGGTAATTTTCTGCCAGGACATTATATGTTAAAGGGATAGATCACCCAAAAATGAAAATACTCACCCCCAAGTTGTACCAAACATACAGTTAATGTTCCCACTGACTTTCATTATCAATAATTATGACTTTCAAGTATTTTTGTACATACTATGGAATTCAATGGAGACTAGCAACTGTTTGGTTACCCACTTTTTTTACCCACAACTTCTTTGTGTTTGGCATCAAAAAAAAAAAAAAAAAGTTATACATGTTTGGAACAATTTGAGTATGAGTAATTGATGACAATTTTCATTTTTGGGTGAACTGTCCCTTTAAATTTACGGCGATTTCCTTTAACCTTAAAACATAATGCAACGCAATGCATATCCTAATCCTAAATATGGGTATAACATTTGTAAAAAGTACGGAAATTCCTTCATATTTACACAGTATGTTGAACCCTATTTTACTGACTTTTCTTAGAGTGCACAATAAAGAAGAAAAGACGATCAAAATTTCTGTTTCACGCTTACTTAAACTTATTAAACAACAATATTTACCACAAATAGACCATAACTGTCCTTTTCTGTTTCATTTAAACACGATCATTAATCAAAAGCTTTTGGTTGCTGGCCAGACTTACTGGCATAATTACAGAATGAACGACTAATGAAAACTGCGCTGTATTAACATTTACAGTCTCTCTATTTACACTTCATCAATAAGACACACTGTGCCACCTCATGTGCGGCTGACCATCCTGACTCTGTCAGTTTGCTGTGAGCTCTGCTAATGGACTCTTCACATTGCGATGTAAGCCACATGGACGGAGAAGAAATGTTTGGATGCTTCATTTCTTCATGAATATGGCACCCTCTCCATTTAGGTGATCCTATAACATTCTTTTGGTCTGCAATGCCAAAATGTCAATTGTCATGACACGTCAAATCTGATGCATGCATCAGTCCAAATTTCATATCACTATTTTTATCATTTCATCCATCCATTTGATTTCATATCACCGCTCATCCATCCAGTCATCCAATTATTCATCCAACCATTCATCCTCCAAAATAAGATAAGATACAGGTTTGAAATGACATGAGGGTGGTTAAATTATGTTGGAATTTTATTTTGGGGTGAAATATCCCTTTAAATTCTCAGACTGAGACTAGATTAAAAATTGAAAATGTGTGACGTCTGCAACATCCAGATCTTTTTTTTTTCTCACTCTGCGTTTGTGCATGTTTGTTACTGGAGAGGTCATGGCAGAGTTAAAGACCGTCTAGACAGGAGGACATCATCCCTGTCTCAGGGGCATTGTGTCACAGACTGACATTGTCAGATAATCTCTTTCTGACACAGACAGTACATAAAAGTGTGCTACACTGAACTAAACGTGCACTGTGTAATCCTGCAGGAAGAGGCATGGTCCGCTCGGCACTGCAGGATTTCAGGAGTGAGTTAAGATCATATCATAGCCGTGGAGAATTTCCAGAGGCACAACAATGGAACAGAAAACCTGCCACAGCTTTTTCTCACACAGACTCACTCTAGAGAGCAAACTCAAATCCGCCTCTGCATCCAATAACCCATAAAAAGCGCTTTATGTTACTCTGAGACTGACACGTTTATAGGTTTTATTGAGAGCCTCTGTTCTACAATAATGTTGTAACTGAAATGGATCACAAAACAAAAATACAGACAGAGTGAGACATTTGGCTGTTCCTTTCTTGGGGGAATTCACTAAGAATGAAACGAAGTCACCGTTTATGTCATTTTAGTGTCTAGTTCTCTAAAGATAATATGGCAAGTAATGGTGCAAATAAGTTTACAAACTTTGTTCTGTATGGAAGCCCATTGTCAAGAAAAAAAATCATGCTATGGTAAATCATAATTATAATACAATTATGAGATAATGAGTCAATTATGGTTCAGTTTTGAGATAAAAAGTCTAAATTATGAGGTTAATTATGAGATGAGAATTCAAAGAAATCATGACTTATGGAATAAGTCATAATTATGAGAACAACTGAGCATAAAAGTGCCACATTTCAAAATTATGAGGTAGTCAAAATTATGAGATTTCAATTTTTGGATTTTGACATCTCATAATTTTTGACATCTCATAATTTTAACATCTGTAATTTTACACAATTTAGACTTTTTGTGTCAATTTGAACTTCTTACTTTTCAACTTTATCTCATAACTGTCTATAGTATCTCATAATTTGACACTTTAATCTTGTAATTATGACTTCTGTATGTGATAATTATGATTACCAAAGCATAAATTTTGTCTTGTGTGGCAAAAAGGGCTTTCATAGTGCTGGGCACAATTCCAGAACTTGCAGGTCGGTTCTGAGTGCAAGATCTGACTTTTTTTTTTTTTTTTGAATCAGTTCTAAAAGTGTTAAAGGTGAGATTCTCTATAGTATGTCTGCATACGTGCTTCTATTGCTTTTCTCCATCATTTGATCATCATTTGCTGAATAATTGTTGTCATGATTAATAGAAAATGTAGAAAGCAATAGAAAACAAGCATTAAAATTCCTTTTATCATCTGCTTTCTATGGGCAGCAATACAGCAGAAATAATTGTGCCAGCCAATTTATATTAAAAAATAAAAAAGAGAGGAGGTGTTTGTGCTAAAGACAACAACAATAACCAAATGGAAATACAAAATATGAATTAAAGTATGTTGCAAAAACATACTCAAAGTACTCAAACATACTCAAAAACAAAGTAAGTGGCAAACAACACCATTTTGTTCTGAAATACTGTGTGCAAAATGATGCAATTGTTTAGTGAATACGCTCTTTGTTTTTTACCTCTTCTTGCTCAGATGAATCCAGTGTGTGGGATATTTCCTCATCAATACCTCCTGGAATATTATATGCACTTTTTCCATTACAACACTCGTCATTGTAATAGCCACCGTATTTACTACATTTTCAGGGGTTGGCATGTACAGTGTATCGGTACAGTTTCTCTCTGTGTCCCACCCTTTATGTATTTCCCAGTGACAAAATAAATATACAGGATAAAAAAGTCAAAACATTTTCCCATAAAAAGTGTGTACAAACATGTGATGTAGTCCCTGGCACATTTCTCCAGTTTGTAAAGAAACCACAAAATTTTGAGCAAAATGGAACATGAAGTGTTTGTTAGCTAAACGAATTTGAGCTGACTGGAATTTGTAGTGCTTTCTAACACATACAAACATGCCAACAGGGTGTAGAGGTTTGCTGCCAAACTCTGCTCAGAGATGGTTTGGACAGTGGTGTGGCTGTGGCTTAGTGGTTAAGCCACAGATGAAGCATGCAAAGTTATAAATTCGAAGCCCAGAAGGGATAATTGATGAGTTACCACCATCAAGCCCTTCGGCAAGGCTCTTTACCCAAAGTTGCTTCAGGGGAACACTCCTCATCGTGTATATTTAAAAAAAAAAAAAAAAAAAAAAAAAAACATACCACAAGTCAGTTAAAGTGTCTGATAAATGAATCAAAGGGAATGTAAACAGACCTGTTTTTCACCAATATAATATAACCAATTTGGACTCTAGTGTTCAGTTCAGATGGGCAGTGCTTTTCCTTGCCAAGATTGGAAAAAGTAAACATTTCACATCCTAGAAAGCAATGCAGACCTCTGAGACATCAAGACAAGGCATGGTTGAGGAAGTGGAGGAGGATGCTGGACATCCAGTCTCTTTCTATCATGTTACCAGCGACACGGAATGACACTGATACTTACTTTAATTTCCTATATAAACAAAAAAAGCAACATTGACACATTGTACTGTCCTGTTATTTTTAATTGTGTGGATGAGTGTTTTGTTCCTGTGTTTACAGTGAGATAGACGCTAGATGAAAGTTCACACTCTGAAGTGGAAGTGGATCTAAGACGCATTTCCACTGATACCATCAGAGTCTGTGGCTCACATGGCATGAGAGGAGAAAGATGTGTCTCCTGCATTTCCTCAGAGGAAGAAAGGGATGCAGTCTTGTCTTAAATAAATAAATACATAAATACAACCCGAATTCCGGAAATGCTGGGATATTTTTTAAATTTGAATAAAATGAAAACTAAAAGAATTTCAAATCACATGAGCCAATATTTTATTCACAATAGAACATAGATAACATAACAAATGTTTAAACTGAGAAACTTTACAATTTTATGTACAAAATGAGCTCAATTCAAATTTACTATCTACTACAATTTGCTACAGGTCTTAAAATAGTTGGGACGTGGGTATGTTTACCATAGTGTAGCATCTCCTCTTTTTTTCAAAACAGTTTGAAGACATCTAGGCACCGAGGTTATGAGTTTCTAGAGTTTTGGTGTTGGAATTTGGTCCCATTCTTTCCTGATATAGGTTTCCAGCTGCTGAAGAGTTCGTGGTCATCTTTGATGTATTTTTCATTTAATGATGCGCCAAATGTTCTCTATAGGTGAAAGATCTGGACTGCAGGCAGGTCAATTCAGCACCTGGACTCTTCTACTACGAAGCCATGCTGTTGTAATAGCTGCAGTATGTGGTTTTGCATTGTCCTGCTGAAATACACAAGGCCTTCCCTGAAATAGACATCGTCTGGAGGGGAGCATGTGTTGCTCTAAAACATTTATATACCTTTCAGCATTCATAGTGCCTTCCAAAACATGCAAGCTGCCCATACCGTATGCACTTATGCACCCCCATACCATCAGAGATGCTGGCTTTTGAACTGAACGCTGATAACATGCTGGAAGGTCTCCCTCCTCTTTAGGACACGGCGTCCGTGATTTCCAACAAGAATGTCAAATTTGGTCTCATCTGACCATAGAACACTTTTCCACTTTTAAACAGTCCATTTCAAATGAGCCTTGGCCCACAGGACATGACGGCGCTTATGGACCATGTTCACATATGGCTTTCTTTTTGCATGATAGCGCTTTAGTTGGCATCTGCAGATAGCACGGTGGATTGTGTTTACCAACAGTGGTTTCTGGAAGTATTCCTGGGCCCATTTAGTAATGTCAATGACAGAATCATGCCAATGAGTGATGCAGTGTTGTCTGAGGGCCCAAAGACCACAGGCATCCAACAAAGGTCTTCGGCCTTGTCCCTTATGCACAGAGACTTCTCAAGTTTCTCTGAACCTTTTGATGATGTTGTGCTCTGTGGATGATGAGATTTGAAAAGCCTTTGCAATTTGACATTGAAGAACGTTGTTTTTAAAGTATTCCACAATCTCTTTACGCACTCTTTCACAGATTGGAGAGCCTCTGCCCATCTTTAGTTCTGAGAGACTCTGCCTCTCTGAGACATCCCTTTTATAGCTAATCATGTTACAGACCTGATTTCAATCAACTTAATTAGTTGCTAGATGTTCTCCTAGCTGAATCTTTTCAAAATTTCTTGCTTTTTCAGCCCTTTGTTGCCACCGTGCCAACTTTTTGAGACCTGTAGCAGGCATCAAATTTGAAATGATTGTTATGTTCTCTATGTTCTATTGTGAATAAAATATTGGCTCATGATTTTAAAGTCTTTTAGTTTTTATTTTATTCAAATTTTAAAAACATTTGTACATACACACACACATACATACATGTATACACAGTGTGTATTAGTGTGATTAGTGTGGATAGTGTGTGTGTGTGCGTGTGTGTGTGTATATATACACACACACGCACACACACACACACACACTATCCACACTAATCACACTAATACACACTGTGTATATATGTATGTATATGTGTGTGTGTATGTACGTACACACTATCCATATAACTACAATGTTGCAATCCACTATGATGAAAATTCACTGGAAAAAGTTAGCAAAAAACTAGACAGTTTCTAGTTGCATTTCATTTTGCTGATGAAACAAAACGGGAAAGAACACAAATTTTTCAGGTCAAACATTTTGAAATTTTTCCCTCATGGCTGACAAACAATCTCTCAGAGCCTAGAATAGTGAATATCATATTGTACATATTACAGTGGCCGATGCAGTACCAATAGCAGCCACATGGCGGAGCAGCACATTGAAAACTTTCTCAGCCAAAACTCACTGATACTGAGAGCTTGCCATTTCTCATCCACTGCCTTTAATTTTATATTCTTTAAAATAGTCATGTCATCCAACAGTCAACTGAAAAAAAGAGAATGACAAAAGCACAACGAGGCATCCAAATATTTGCTTTCTTTGTAGGCAGTAGAAACACAGCAGAGAAACTTATGTTTATGAGAAGACAGAGAAAGCTGTAATCTGACCTAAAGTTGTTTTGACTGAGAAACTGTTTTTGTTTTGTTTCTCAGCGAGCCCAGTAGAGAAAAAGAAAAATACAAGCCTTAATTAGTTTTAAAATCTTCAATCAAGAGTTCCAGTATGTTGTCTTTGAACAATGATGTATCCAAAGTATTACTGGGGAGATTATGATTGATGCCAAAGACACAAATGTGGAACATATGCAGCATGTGAATCTGGTTACATGTACGGTATGTGTGTTTGTTTGCTGAACTTCATAAGTCTATGACACTATGGGAAATTCACAAGCTACTTACCAAGGGCTTTATATAACAGCAAGCCACAAAGAAATGACAAAATCCAATTTTGAGACTTAAAACACTTCAAATTCTGTACACATAAGCATCTAAGATTAATGCAATTTGCATAAACTAAAGAAATTGCATGCAAAACTGAAAACTGTCATCATTTACCTTTATCTTGTTCTAAACTAACTTGTATGACTTTTTGTTCAATTGAGCAAAAAGGAAAATGTTTATCAGAATGTTCATGCTGCTCTTTTCCATACAATGAAAGCATATAGAGAATGCGGACCATAAAAGTACACTCTGGTGTACTAAAAATGGTTCTAAAGAGTACCAAATTAGGGTTCTTTGGCTTGTAACAATAGCAGAATAAAACAGAACCCGTTTTTTAAAGTTTCATAAAGAACCGTGCTTTGAAAGTGCCATATAAGAACTTAATGGTGTTATAAATAACCTTTTTCATAAACATTGTCCATATAATTTATGTGCGATATACCCGGTCTCTAAAGTGAAATTTGAGAATACATTGTTCTTTCAAGTCAGATCTTTTCAGTGAACTGGTTACATTATTCACAAATGATTCATTCTTACATCAGAGTGATCCAGTTTCCAATTCAACTCATTGATTCAAAGACCCAACCACTACAGTTAAAAGCTTTCAGTGAACAATGACTTACATTTTGACTTGTTCTGCTCACAAAGCTGTCATTTGACTTCATAAAATTTGAAGAGAGTACATAGCAAGCTGTTATGGTCGTATTAACCAGTACTTTTATGGACCTGTCTTCATTAAATATATGAAATTAGTCAATAAAGAAATGATCACAGAATATTCATTTTTGAGTGAACTATCACTTTAAAAAAATCAGCTGTGTAAAAGACGCCTTGAACTCAAAACACTGGAAAAGTTGCATTGCTATTACTGGGAAAGCAACTTTCACGGGTAATCCACTTACAATGAAGCCCTCCATGAGTAATCTTGAGATAAAGAGGAAATCACTGCATCTGTACATGTGTATCTGTTCACTTGTATTAAGACGTGTTCCTGGAAGGTTCATTCAATGATTAGTGTGCTTGTGTCCTTATATGAGCAGTGGAAAAACAGTGGATCAACAAATTAACAGACAGTGAGAAAGAGACAGATAGAAAAATTGTGTGCCAGACTAGCCTGTGTTTAGCAACACTCTGAGAGCTGAACCTCTCTGCCTCTGATTCTAAGTCAACTGTGACATGTGCTGGGAGTCTCCGAGCCAGAGAATGTGAACTGCCTGCCAATGAAAAGTGTGTATTCCTCATTGTGGAATGAATCAGACAGAATAACGTGAGAGAGCAGCAAAAATTCAACAAATCTCTTATGCTGTTCTTTTACTGACATTCATCACAATGTATTAGGCTAGTCAATGTGATATGTCAGTCAGTGACAGCTGCATCCTGCAGTGTGACATGCTCAGAAAGTTTTGGAACAGAGATAAAGCAGGCAATATAAGAAATTTTCTCATATAATTATTATTCTTTTTTTTTTTACGACCTTATACACTGCTCAAAAAAATTAAAGGAACACTTTTTAATCAGAGTATAGCATCAAGTCAGTAAAACTTCTGGGATATTGATCTGGTCAGTTAAGTAGCAAAGGGGGTTGTTAATCAGTTTCAGCTGCTTTGGTGTTAATGAAATTAACAACAGGTGCACTAGATGGGCAACAATGAGACGACCCCCAAAACAGGAATGCTTTTACAAGTGGAGGCCACTGACATTTTTTTCCCTACTCATCTTTTCTGACTGTTTTTCATCATTTGTCACTACTGGTAGCATGAGATGATACCTGGACCCTACAGAGGTTGCACAGGCAGTCCAAATCCTTCAGGATGGCACATCAATACGTGCCATTGCCAGAAGGTTTGCTGTGTCTCCCAGTAGAGTCTCAAGAGCATGGATTCCAGGAGACAGGCAGTTACTCTAGGAGAGCTGGACAGGGGCGTAGAAGGTCCTTAACCCATCAGCAGAACCGGTATCTGCTCCTTGGTGCAAGGAGGAACAGGATGAGCACTGCCAGAGCCCTACAAATGACCTCCAGCAGGCCACTGGTGTGAATGTCTCTGACCAAACAATCAGAAACAGACTTCATGAGGGTGGCCTGAGGGCCCAACGTCCTCTAGTGGGCCCTGTGCTCACTGCCCGGCACCGTGGAGCTTGACTGGCATTTGCCATTGAACACCAGAATTGGCAGGTCCGACATTGGCACCCTGTGCTTTTCACAGATGAGAGCAGGTTCACCCTGAGCACATGTGACAGACGTGAAAGTGTCTGGAGAAGCCGTGGAGAACGTTATGCTGCCTGTAACATCGTTCAGCATGAGTCAGTGATGGTCTGGGGAGGCATATCCATGGAGGGATGCACAGACTTCTACAGGCTAGACAGGGGGATGAAACGCTTGGACCCACTGTCAGACCCTACGCTGGTGCAGTGGGTCCTGGGTTCCTCCTGGTGCACGACAATGCCCAGCCTCATGTGGCGAGAGTATGCAGGCAGTTCCTGGAGGATGAAGGAATTAATACCATTGAACAGCCCCCACGCTGACCTGACCTAAATCCAATAGAACACCTCTGGGACATTATGTTTCGGTCCATCCGACGCTGTCAGGTTGCACCTCAGACTGTCCAGGAGCTCAGTGATGCCCTGGTCCAGATCTGGGAGGAAATACCCCAGGACACCATCCGTCATCTCATTAGGAGCATGCCCTGACGTTGTCAGGCATGCATACAAGCACGTGGGGGCCATACAAACTACTGAGTACCATTTTGAGTTGCTGCAATGACATTTCAGCAAAATGGACTAGCCTGCTGCATCATTTTTTCACTTTGATTTTTGGGGTGTCTTTCAATTCATGATCATTTTCATTTCCATCAAACGACGTGGCATCCTTTCATTCCTAACGCATTGTCCAGTCCATATCAGTATAGATACCCAGCATGATATTTTTCCCCACTGAGATCTCATGTGTTTTCAAAGTGTTCCTTTAATTAATTTTTTTTTTTTTTGAGCAGTGTATTAACTGAAAAGCTACTTTTAAATACTAATTTGTCATGCAAGAGGATTTAAAGAGATAGTTCACCCCCAAAAAAAGTCTTATACTCACCGTTATGTGGTTCTAAACCTGTATGAATTACTTTCGTCTGTAGAACACAAAACAAGACATTTGAAAGAATCTTGGGAACCAAACAAAATTGGAGTCCATTGACTTCTCATGGACAAAACACATTTCTCAAAATTCTTTTGTGTTTGAAATGACATGAGGGTGAGTAAATGATGACAGATGAACAATAACTGTACCTTTAAATATTTAGGGAGATTAAAAAGGATGAAAATATACATATTTATACATTTTATCCTAAAATAAATGCTTTTACGTACTTTGTGTGTCATGTGGAATATCTATGGATATAGTCTATGGAAGGCCGTTTCTGCCACATAAGTAAAACTGAATCAAGCTTTGGTTAATCATAATTAATAACATAAAATATAGAAATTATATAATACAAAGTTCGTAACTATGACATAAAAAGGAATTATGAGATAAAAAGTCATAATTATGACAAATTGAAATTGAGGAAACAATAATTATAACCCCAAAAGTACTTCTCATAATTTTAACATCAATTTCAACTATTATGACACTTCAAATTATGACTTACTATCTCATAATTTCGACTTTTTGTTATAATTTTGACTTCTCAGGTATAATTTTGGCTTTTTTGTCCAAATATCAACTTACATGTATGACTTAGTATTAAGGATTGTAAGAAGTTGGCCAACTTGTATCGCGATGCATTGCACTACGGAGACCAAGGCGTTAGAATTCAGAAGGCACTTAATTTAATTTATGATTTGCTGTCTGTCTGAACCAAAGAAATAAAAGCGAAAAATCTTTACCATATTGAATTGCACATTGTTCCCCATTGCATCGAATCACATCGTGTTCAATCAAACTGAAATCAGACCACAGCGCTTCGTAATATGGGTGAATTGTAACGCATGGCATCGGTAGCTGCTTCAGATGTATCTTTAATGTATCGTATCATTGGCTATATGCACCGAGATGCCTATCGCATCGGCCTCAGTTATGGAGATGCACATCCCTACATAGTATCTTATAATTTTGCTATAAATATGATTGACCAAAGAATTACTTTTTTCCCTTATGCGGAAGAAATGAGCTCAAATCAAAGCAACCTATAGAGACAGGAAGTTGGCAAAGAGGAAACAGACAAGGACAAGTGTGTCACTGAAGTGTTTTTAGTGTATGAGAAATGAGAATACTACGGATGTGGTGATAACTCACATAATAGGTACAAAAGATCAGGCTTTCTGTTTCCTTTTATACAGTAGATGACTACAAGCATCATTCCCGACATCTGAAATTTCAAAATGAGTTTAGGGGAAACATCAAGTCAGGTTAGCCAAAACATCCGAGGTTTAGAAGTGTAACCATGAGTGTGTAAATGAATCACTGCACTTACATAACACAGGTACTCATTTCTGAGACTCAACAACAGCTGATGTCTGCACTATATTCACCACATATTTATAAACACTGCTGGGAAAAATATTCTGCCATTTATCCAATACACCTTTCATTCTGTGAACCTGTTATTTATATGTCTACGCACTTATGCGTTTTACAATGATATTTAAATATTAGAAAATATTCTTAGCAAAAATCTCCCACACACACACCAATCTCTGGCTTTACACTGCTAAAAAACAACAGCTCTAATGAGAACCCTGTCTGTTCTTTTATAGTTGACCTCTATCTGTGAATCATTAAAAGAACTTCCAGATTTTCCAGGAATTATTTTTCAGCTTCCCTAAAGGACGGCTGTGAAAATGTAGACAAAATGAGGCACACCTCAAAAACCCCTTACCTATGGTGACGTCTGGTCATGTAATACTGTAGGACTGCTTTTCATTAGCGCAGATTGGACAACTTGTTGAAATACAAAAAGAAAAAAAAATGGGTCAAAATACTGGCAAATACTTCTAAAATGCATTTCAGTCTGGAACAGAACTTTTTCATTTAGTTAGAAAGAAGTAAATCGAATATTTTACTCTTGAAAATCTCATAAAATTAAGCAAATTACTGTATGTTTCTGAGCTATTAAAAGGGCTTCAAGATTTCCCAGATCCCCAAAAGAACTTAAAGTTTGAAGGGGTAGTTCATCCAAAAATGAAAATTATATCATCATTTATTCAGTATCAAGTTGTTCCAAATCTGTATTCATTTTTTTCTTCTGCTGAACATAAAAGAAGATATTTTGAAGAATGTTGGTAACATTCTTCAAAATATCTTCTTTTGTGTTTAAAATTAGAAAGAAACTCAAACGGGTTTGAAACAACTTGAGGGTGAGTAATCGATTACAGTTTTCATTTTTGGGTGACAGGATATTAATCATAAGTCACATGACATTAAACATGTCTCTACAACAAGGCTAGACCACTCCACATTACAAAGATCATACCTGACTGAAAACTAACATTTACTACTTAAATAGACCTAAAACAAACATTTGCCCTGAAACAATAGTGTCCAAAAATGAGCACCCATAATGGCAGATTGCCAATAATGCATTTCCAGGGTCAGATGGTAAACTGCCATTGAGATTAAATGTAAATTCTAACAGACAGCTTTCTCAGGAATTCATAGACCAAGTCTAAACAGACTTTTTAAAATAAAAATCATGAACAGACAGAACATACTCACATTGTAGATTAAGAGTAAATGCTACAAAATAAAACAAGGTCAGACTCAGGAATAGACTTTTTAGTTCCATTAAAATGTGTGTCGACACCCAAACAGGTGACAATATAAAATGCAGCACCACCAGCAGGATTTAAAATCAGATTAAACTGCCTAATATTGTTGTGGGATATTCTGGGTAAATCTTTTCCGGCGCTTTCCGTTTTATTGACTTAACTGAGGGCTCATCCTCCCACACTCTTCCAGAGAGCCAGAATGAGCTCGGTGCATGAAATCTGTCTGCGTCTGATGTGTTTAGCACTTATTGACTGGAAATCATGTATTCTGGAATAATTTATAGATGAGACGACATGCATGACACATTTGATTTTGATATCGGGGCATAAAGTCAAAACGTCTACTATAGGTGGTGTAGAGATAACTCTTAATAAATCAAATAAAATGATAAAAAAGACATTTGTCAAATGGCAAACCCAACTTCAAAATTCATGATATTTGTAATAATTTATAATAGATTCATTCAAACAATCAAAGTAATGGCCGTTAAAATTCAGCTTTGCCATCACAAGAATAAATTACATTTTACAATATATTACATAGAAAACAGTTATTTTAAATTGGAACTATATTTCATATTACTGTTTTACCTTGTTTTTGATTGAAAAAAATGCAGCCATGGTGATGGTCTTTCAAAAACAAACCAAAAATTTTTTTTATAGCCCTGTGTTATTTGATCTCTCTCGTTCTCTCCTTACATACAAGTAGGGCTGGGCGATATATCTCATGCGATATGCATGCGCATTTCGTCAGTAAAGCCGGTTCCTTGATTAGCGGTAAATCTCCATCACCTGTTTTCAAATGGAGCGGCATTTAAAACACGGAGCCGTAGTTCACTGACAAGCTACGCAATATCGCGTTCATTATCGAAGGCGATTCATCTGCGATAATGAAAGCGATATTGCGTAGCTTGTCAGTGAACTACGGCTCCGTGTATTAAACGCCGCTCCATTTGAATATTAGATATATCGCCCAGCCCTACATACAAGTAAAACATAAGGTTATCAGTTAAATACTGTGACACGAGGCTGACACGGAAGGGTGGTCTAGATATCTCCTGCATTGTACTCCTTTGTCTCTAAAGTTGACAAATGATCTTTTTGTGTAAATGATTCCCCGTTCTCCACCTATTTTTCTGCCACATTTCCCTTCAAAAAAATCCTCTCCAGATTCTACAAACAGATCCTGATATTTTTCCAGATGGACAGACGGTTGACATTTTACATAAATCACAGTAATTAGGCTGGAATTTTCCATAGATATTTGCCATGGATGAAAAAAGACAGAGAGAGACCAAGAGAGAACGAGAGAGAGAGAGAGAGAGAGAGAAAGAAAGAGATGGAAATAATCTCATGATGCACAGTTGGGTTGGGCGGTGGGGCCAACTAATCCTTCAAATAAAAATGATTGATGAATTTCTGATGGCTTCAAGAAGGTTGTTCGACCATACTCGGGAACACAGCACATTCATAAACTCTCTGACAGAGTTGTTAAAAACAAAGACTGTAATTTCTAAAAACACCCATGAAAAGTCTACTGGTTAAAAAAAATAAAAGACTCACACAAAGCCAAATATGATGTCACAAAAGAAACCCAAATGTTTTCATGGCTAAAACACGGTTTGTTCAGATTTTCTAATGCCCACCACACCCTCCATGGTCCTTTACCAGATCCAGGCACACTGTTGCCTCCACAAACAGGGCCCCTAAAGAGCACTTACCCTAAAGACTTCAAAGATGCAGGGGACGGCAGGGCCCCTGGCAGGGTTCAAACCAGCGTTTAATGTGGACGTATCCCTGCCCTGACAGCCCCTCCCCCTTCCTCTCTCACATAAATCACCTGGCAGGTTCTCATCCATCACTCCTGCAGGTCTGTCCACAGATCTCTGGCCACTGATCTGTTTTGCAGTTATAATGTACATTGTCTTTGCAACTTTAGTGCTACTGGTGCTTGGTGTAACAACAGAGCTTCTTTATTATTTTATTATATGATTATTACTAACATTTAATGAAAACTTTTTTTGTCTTTATTTTTAACACATTCTAAAAATAATACTAATATTTAATATATTAATATATACATACACACACACATATATATATATATATATATATATATATATATATATACACACACACACACACACACACAAAACCATTTGTTTAAAACTGGTTTGGACTTGCTCAGTGCATATTTCTCTCCTGATTCAGACAAGAAAGCCATGGAGAAACACTATTATAGAAGATTCATACTTTAGCTGGAAGCAACCATTTGAAGATGGAAACATTTTTAATGATGAATTTGTTTAATACAAACACACAGCTTTTCACTTCACAAGACTAAGTTTTAATCAGCTGTTTGAGCTCTCATTCTGACGGCACCCATTCACTGCAGAGGATCCATTGGTGAGCAAGTGATGTAATGCTACATTACTCCAAAACTGTTCAGATGAAGAAACATACTCAAAAACAAACAAACAAATAAATAAATAATCCCAGGCCATAAGGGGCCAAAAGGTACTTTTGATGGATTATATACACAGGTGAGATGACATAAGGCAGTCTCTCTGGACTCTGAACTCTGTCTTCTCCATCTCAACCAGCTCTATTCACAGCTGTGAGTTTACTGTCAGTCACGTGTCTCCTTAGGACGCAGAGAGACAGTCCAGATTCATCATGCTATCACTCCTCATCTCTATCTCTGTTCCTCTAGGGCTGGCTCTAGAAACCAAAACCTCAGTCACAGAGACAAATGTTCCAGAGAAGTGGGATTATCAGAGCCTCTTTCTATGTCTCTGGGTTTGAGCTGCTGAGGTCTCAGCCAGAGTAAATAAACCATACTTGCTCTGCTGGTATTTACAGCCTCTGGACAGCATGCAAAAAATCCCCCACGGCCACAGTCCTCTAGCGAAACAGCTCTTACTTGGCCTGAGCGTCTGGATGCAGCACAGCAAGCGTCTGGACGCAAACCAAAGGAAGGAGGAGATGGACAGATAGGTGAAGTGAATACATATGAAAATGTTCTGACTCAGGTTTCCATAATCCAAACAGCCTTTACCCTGAAATCCTGCAATCCAAAGACATGATCAAGCAGTGATAATACAAGTCTGGTCTTTATACAGTGTGTGCATAAAGGGCTTGGGTCAATGATAAGTGTGTCCATGATAACGAAAAGCAGAGACATTTAAAAAAAAAAAAAAAAAAAAAAAAACATGTACTCTTTGCATTAAGATTGGTTTCATGTGATCATTCTTAAAAAAAAAAAAAAAGTGATACTATTTTCAAGAAAAGTTTACACCTGAGTGTTGGTGTATACACCTTGACATAGCATGAAAAAAAATAAATCACTGATATCGTTTCTGTAGTTTAAAAAAAAAGAAGCAATGAAGCAATTTAGTTGAAAAATAAATAAATAAATAAATAAATGAAAATAATTATCTAATTTAATAATAATAATAATAATTACCATTATTATATTACACAATACTTTATTTAATAATTAACAACAACAACAAATAATAATAATAATAATAATAACAACAACAATTATTATTATTATTATTATTATTATTATTATTATTAAAGATTTTGTTTCTGCATGTTGGTTAAATCACGTTAATAAGCAATGAAGCAATTTAGTTAAAAGAAATATACCAGATAAATAAATAAAATACACAGTTACTTATTTATTATTATTATTATTATTATTATTATTATTATTATTTATAAGAAGAAGGCGGTCAAGAAAAATGTAGTTTTCTTTTTTTATTCCTGTTGGTTAGCCTACATCAACATAAGCAATGAAGCTATTTTTAAAGCAATATTTGTTCATTATTATTATTATTATTATTATTATTATTATTATTATGTCATTATTGTTATTGTTGTTATAAAAATTATTAATAAAAGATTATTATAGACTAAAATTAGGACTGTATTACCCTGACATTTTTTTCTACTTTATTCCACCAAATAATATCAAAATAAAATTTAGAATAGTTATAAAATAAGTGTAAGTGTCACGGTGCACACACGAGGGAGGATACAGGAACACGCAGACGAGGATATAACTCAAATAATAGACTTTAATGGACATCAGGGCAAGACAAGTCAGGACAAGGCAAGGCAGACACAGGAACACCGGGGAGTAACGAGTAGACCAGAAAACACGAAACTGAACGGGCATGAACTAATATAGACAGGTTAATTAGACAAACAGCTGGACAGACTTAACTAATAATCACATGAAACAAGGACAGGAAACAAACCAAATAAGGACACAAGAGGCAGGAACACATGACACACACGACAGAGGACTGACAGTAAGTCACTGCATGCATGAAAGACTGTTGATACAAACAAACAAACAAACAAAAATTAATAGAGTCACTGAACTGTTCTAGACTGAGATGAAAATTTCTCACTGGAATAGGACACAGCACAGAGGGAAAAGAATGAGGAAAGTGCCAAATGTTGGCATCTTAATTGGTGTTACCCTGGAGCCTGCCAGCCCGCTGCTCACTCATGCCAACTTAAACCAAACCTACTGACCGACTTCACATTTTCAGCATCTGACAAGTAGCAGCTCAGTTTCTCCACCTTTTTCACTCTGTTACTATTACAAATTTTCCATTAATCTCCTTTGTCTTTCCGTTCACACTTTCTCTCAGTAAAGTTCTGCCTTTCCTCACTCCTTCCCACAATCCCTCTCTCCTCTCTCTGTCTGTCGGAGGCCTCCTGTTGGTATGTGTGAAATGCGAATTAGCAGACGGACTCTACCAGTCCTGCTGAGCTCAAAGAAAAACCCAGACAGGGGAAAGCAGGGAGAAAATGCTCCCTCCCGTCTGTCTCCCTCACTCTCTCTCTCTATTAGATATAACCTAGATCCCCCCCACCTGCTGAGGCCACCATATTTCACCTATTTAACTGTGCGTCCACGCCTCTAGAAAAACACTCCATTGGTTTCAATCATCTCTTATTGTTTCCTTTAACCTATGTTCTGACCTGCCTGTCAGTGGAAAAATACCCTGCTGTAGCTGTATGCTGAGAAACACTGTTTGCTCACAATTACATGCTTCTGGGATTACTTTCCATATCACGCAGAGTGTCTCCTAGACCACTCCATTTTGTCCTAGTGCTTTGATTTAATGTGTTTCAATACTGTTAAAGCCTAGAATTTAATCATTTTAAAGGAACAGTTCATCCAAAAAGAAAAAAAAAAACAAAAAAAAAAAAATGGCATCACCACCTTTACATACAAACCTCACAACTTTCTATCTGACAATTGCAACTTTTTTCAACCTCAGTTTGAACTAATAATAATTGACTTTATAGACAACAATTCAAAAGTTTGATCATTTTAAGAAATTAATATTTATGTATTAAAGTGATTTATATTGTCACGCAAGTTTTCCATTTGATATAAATGCTGTTTTTTAACATTCTACTCATCACTGAATCATGAAACATATCCACAAAAATATTAAGCAAATCAACTGTTTTTAATAAGAAGAAATGTTTCTTAAATCAGCATATTAGAATGATTTTGATTATGTGACACTGAACACTGAAGTAATGGCTGCAGAAAACAGCTTTTTTAAAATTGTAATTGTAACTACTTTTTAATGCAATATATTAGAGTTTAACACATTAACTTAATTAGCTATGAAAAAATAACGCAATTAAAATATTTTAACGCAGTTAACGCACTGGCCCCACTGGGGGTATTTTCACAGCCAAATTTAATTTGTGATTAATTAGATTAATTAATCAACACATCACGTAATTAATTAGATTAAAAATGTGTATATATATATATATATATATATATATATATATAAATAAATGCAGACTTTGTGAGAGACTTCTTTTCAAAATGTTTAAAAAAGAAAAGAAAAAAAAATCTTAATAAACCCAAATTTAACAGTATTGTAACTCACAATTGTGACTTGCAAAATGTGAATTTATTTCTCAAATTAAGCTTTTTCCTAAGAATTACTAATTAATTTGTAGAAATGTTGTTCCATTGTCCAATAATTGTTCCAATTATTTTTGTGTTAATTATTTCCTTAAAATTACTAACAAAAATTATTCATAACATCAAAAGAGAAACTGAAACTTTTACTTGAAAAATGTACAGACTGCTTGCAAGTGAATTCAAAATTATAGACCGAATTTCATTATTGCACATTTATGACAAACTGTAGTTATTCTGGGAAAAAAGTTGCCTACATTCATGAGCAAGAAATAATAATTTGGGGATTTCCAACAAGTTTGGCTCAAAGTAAATCAGGAGCAAAATTCTCCCATCCGAGATCCACTCAACACACACTTCATAATTGTTAATTCTCATTTTCCCTTTTGGTTCAGAAAAGCACAGAAAAACAGAACACAACAGACACAGAAGAGAGATTCACAGCATAACCCCCTCATAAATGAAAAAGACAAGCAGATTTCGAAATGCCTGACCGCTTGACCGTATATTTCTAAGTGTCCTGCACATTAAGAGCCACAGGCTAAACCTCCAGTGACCTCCAGAGCGCCCAAAACATCAGTAACCCCTGGAGGACACTCATTCACAACATCTGCTTCTAATATTGATCATCTTGTCCTTTCATTCACTCGCTTGTTTTCTCAGAGGTCCATATGGACACTTGGGAGTGCGGGTTTGGAGCTGTTGCATAACATTTTGGTGTGTGGTGTTAAAAAGTCCCCTCCTCCATTTCACTCACACATTTTTAAACTTCAGCCTTTTCTAAACCACAACGAATAGCATAAATAAGACCACCATAGAGACCTTTCTGGACATGCATGGGAAAAAATCAAGAGAACTATGAAAGAAAATGTGTGTTTGAATGTAGGACAGAGTTTAACTTCATAAAATGTCAATAGCTGTCAAATCATATGCAAAACCTATGTACAATTTGTCATTCATTGCACAGTTAAAAAAACTGAAATGAAGCATATTGTAGGGCCATCAGGTGGTCTAAATGGAAAGTGAATTTCTTGTAAGAGGACAATCTAATAGTGAACCCCCTGCAACTCTGTGCATAAAGCCACATTACTTTTTAATTTGACATAATTGTAGAGGTTACTTTGCTCAGGCACTCCACTGAACATCTTTGTGACACTCCTAGAGGCAATCTTGGAAAAGCAAGAGCAGATAGTTTTTCACCTCTAACCTTTGACTTGTTGCTTTGAGGTTAAAGGTCAAACACGTTATAGAGGAGGATTAGGAACGGACTAGTAACATCTTCAATAATCTTAGAAGAAAAAAAAGTATGTCATTAACACACACACACAAAAAAAAAAAAAAAAAAAAAAAAAAAAAAAAGTGTACATGCATAAACCGCAGGTTATTCACCAAAACAGTTGAACTATTAATTATTGACCTAAAAGGCAATTCTGTAGTGTGAATAGCAAAACAGTGAATAGTTTAGAAACAAGGTACTTTTTTCAAAACAAAACATTACATTGCTCTTGTTTAAAATAGCCTACTCTATTGCACTAGATGACTAAAATGAAGTGAGATCTTCTTGTTCAAGAAATGATTCACATTCATTCAGTCACCCACATAGTATTTTGCATCGTCTTGTTTGGAAAGATACACAAAATGGCATTTTGTAGTGTAACAAACTATGTAGCCTACTTATACTATTCCCTAGTCATTTTATGAAGAAAAAGTACATAGTTTTGAGTGTGGAACAGAAGAGTAAGCAAATTTTGGGGCATATTACTACGTCATAATTGTATCGTTAACAGGCCGTGCAGTTGCATACTTACATGCATTCTGTCACCATAAACTGGCCTGTCAGTCAATGTGTTAATGACCTTATAAACACCTCTCATTTCAGTTGATTTAATTTACGTTTCTCAACAATTCTTCCAAACACATTTGGAGAAAAATAGAAGTAACACATTGATCTGCCGGTCTTTCTTATAGAGAAGTAAACTGATGTTTTTGCATAACGATGCATTCATTTTCAGTTAATGCCCAAATGTATCTTCATAAATGTTAACAATGCTGCTGTAGATGAAAGAAATATTTTTCACCAGATTAGATATTAATTATTAATCACTCAGATTCCTTCGTGTAAACCAACCTACTTAACCATTGATCTAGCTATCGGCCAAGTTTTATTTGTGTTTGTTTGTTTATTTGTAGTTGAACCAAATCTTCCTCCAAAGAGGAATGGGTTGTGGGCAATATCAGCTGTTAGAGTGTGCATGTGAAGTTTGCTGCTGTGTTCCAAACAGGATAAATCCACCTCCAAAGGGCACTTCGGAGAGAAGGGTCATTCCAAACCAAAGTGCTCAAAACTGGCCACTTCAAAGGACCCTTTGGAATGAAGGATTTCAAAGAGTACTGATAGTCACTTCACTGTCTCTTCATTGCAAGTTTAACTGTGAGACCAGTGGTTCAGCAGTTCCAAGGAACTGTTTAAAGGAACCGTTTTTTGGCCCCCTACACCATTCATCACTTCGAAGCACTCACTCTGGAGGGTAAACCCTTTGAGGGGATTAGGGCAGCGGTTTACAATTAAAGTCATCAGATTGTCAGAAGAGAGCTATGTGCTCTGCATTTTACCCATCTAAGTGCACACAAACAGCAGTGAGTAGCAAACACACACACCTTGGGCACACATCTGGAGCAGTGGGCAGTCATTTTGGGAGTTAGGTGCCTTGCTCAAAGGCCCTTTAGTCATGGGTATTGAAGGTGGAAGAGAGCACTGTTCATTCACTCCCCCCACTTATATTACCTGCCTGTACTGAGAATCAAACCTGAGACCTTCGGTTTACAAGTCCGACTCTCTGGCCACAAGTACCTTGTATGTCTCTCTTATGCCGGGTTCACACTGCACGATTTTAGCCCTGATATTCACTCACCAACAGTTTTGCAGAAATTGCAGACAAATGCCTGAAATCGGAGGTAAACAGAGTGGCAATCGATTGAGTGACAACTGCGTAGTGTGTGCTATCAAAGACGCAATCTGAGAGAAGCACTGATGTGTCGCCGATGTCTGTGAGATACAGTATTTGGCACGCTATCTGGACCTTATCTGCGACTCAGTCCTGCAGTGTGAAATGTGTTTTGACTGGAAATGACAACATTATCTCACGATCAATTTGTATGTATTTTACGATGTGTACGAATTCGTACAACCTCACTCATACGATTTTGCACGTTTTCTGAGAGGGGTAGGTTAAGGTGTGGTCATTCGTATGAATTCCTATGAATTTTTCACCTCGTAAAATACGTGAAATTTTTCACAAAACGTATGGATTCGTATGAGCGAGGTTGTATGAATTCCTACGAATTAGCCACCTCGTAAAATATGAATGAATTGCCATGAGGTCAGTTTGGAAATGACAACGGTGATGAGCTACAGGCAATGACAGAGAATGATACAGGGCAAGGGAAAGTTCCTACCCAGGCTCACTGGAAATATGTAATGTGCCTCTAAAACCATTTCTGCAAAACTAAAAAAAAAACATAGTTCAGTCATGAAACTCTAGATGGCACAGGCTGATGGGTATTAACGTAACTGATGAAATTCACAACATTAAATGACTAGGCACAAGCTGATTGGTTCGTGTTGCATATGCAGCCAATGAGCTTGCTGCTTTACATTTAAATGGCTGGTTAACATCCACTTGATTACTTTGCAGCGCGCTTTCAGAGTTCCTCTGAAACCCTCCACCTTCCCCGGCTCCACCTGTATAGATCTACTACAGGTTATTTTATATGCTATTTGTGCAGCAGCAGAATGTCTTAAATACTCACAGCAATGTATCGCCGTATGCACTGGCAGTAGCAAGTTCCTGTACTTGCTTGCAGCAGCAGCAATAATCTACAACTACAGCAATAACCAACAGCAGCAGCAATTCAGCAGCAGCAGCGTAGCAGATCTGTTCCGCCAAGATCTAATACATAAACATTGTCATAACCATTACCATGCCAAAATCTTTCAAAAGTTGTCATGATTGAAATACCTATACATACTGTACGAATCGCTGCAGTTATCAGTTGAAACAAACACTAGAGGCAGTAAAACTCAGACAATTTTTATTCCTTTTCACACAAAGTTTGATTTAAACAGTCCACAGTTTCGAATAATAAATCCCAATTTTTGCACAATTACTTACGGAATAATATGTTATGACTTAAAAAATTTCAACATGCTGCGAGATTTGAAAACGGATACTTTTGAACATAAGCGTCACATATCTAGCTTCATATGTATGGGTTTTCATTTCAGTAGTTTTGCTCGGTAGCTCACGCATTATGGAGTTGCGCTTGAGAGGTAAAGCGCTCTAGTACGGATTAGCTGAAACTACGGTTCGACAAAACAGTTCAAACCTGCATAAGGAAGTTAAAATGGCATGGTTGCATCAACAAATGCATTTTTATATTAGTTTTGCATTTGTTAACACTATTGGGTAAGTTTAAGAGTTGGGTTTGGTGTAGGGGAAATTTCCAGCATGATAGAGCATAATCTTTTAGTGACACTCCCTGGATATTTGAATTCTGAACTGCTGCAATACGTACCTGAAGCAACGTAATAAAAACACAGCAATACGTGCCTTTATAAAAAATAATAAAAATGTGCCAGGGTATGTATTGAACCAGTGTTTTTGTGCCACTCACTGGACATTTCACCTTAAAACTGCCGCGAAACATGCAATAAGGTACATGCAAGAAGGTCGCGATTCTTCCTATTGAAAAGTTAATAATAATAATCGCCGATCTAGCAACTAGATGGTACCCCAGACAGTCATGTAGTGTGAGAACAGCAGCGATCCAACGACTTTGAAAATCGTGGAGTGTGAACCTGGCATTACACACCTGATTCAGGTCATCAGCTTGTTAGAAGAGAGCTTCATGAACTCAACTGACAGGGTCCCTACACAGTGTTCACTACTCCCTACTCTGAGAATGGGATATCTGCTGAAGTTCACTTCATTTGACAAAATGTATTCATTCGCAACACCCTGCAACATCAAACAGATCAATTATAATACTTAATCAGATCTGTCAAATTCAAAAGCCTTATAATTGGCTTGTAACTGTCGCGTCTCAATCATTTTACAGCCCTGAACAGTCGCATACAAACACACCTGCTTCGGCTTGGAATCTCCCCTAAGATGGCGGAATACCCTTTGAAGTCCACTTTACAGCACACTTGCACTCAAATAGAACACTCGCTTTAACTGAGCCTGTCAGATAAAAGAGAGACATTCAAAATGTGCAGAGTGAGGAGGTGCCAGGACTGGAACTGGAAACCCCTGGATTAGGGCATAGGGATGAGCCCTTCAGAAGGCTGATTTCTGGCATTTTGAGAAAGATAAATAGTTTGAGATTCAAAACGGTTGATAAAGAGTTCAACTTTATTCAAACAAGTAGCAATGGGACGACTACCAATGGGAGGACAGACAGTGACCTGTCATCTGATAGAGTCAGACACAGCAGTAGAGTAGGAACGTGTACTAGAAACTAACCGCACAGCAAGTTCGGATTTAAATCCCTGACTTTCCCGTCACTGTATAACAGCACAGCGTCCTTTCGCAAGTGTTTACTCCATTTTTTATTTTAATCACCTCAAACTGCCTACTCAACACTGCTTGATCTGGCTGCATGTCTCTCGCCCACACTGGAAAGAGAGCACACATTTACTCACTCAAAAATTTTGAGATGGCCGACTAAAAGTGAAACCAGAGATGGGGAGCTCGGGGTTACACTAACACTCAAAATGCAGAAAGACAGAGGGACAGAGACACAAATGAAAGCGGGAACTTTAATATTCTGTGACTCCTGTAGATGACGAGTGACTGGTATCAGAAATCTCAAATTACCCATGAACACTCAGCTCTGCCACAACAGAGCAGATGGAATCAGCATCTACCAAGTCCTGCTCAAGGATTTATGACAGGCTTAGACAGCCAGAAACTACCTGGAGATTTTCTGGAGTTTTAATCATGTTGCTAACATTTCTAATGTACTCCATACCGCTCAGTGCTCCTTATATAATAAACTAGCTTATATTATCAAGAGATACAGTAGCAAGGTATGTCAAAGCAATTCAAGTTAATTTTGGTAATGTTCTGCTATTTTCATGATATGTTATCCATAACAATTAATGGCCACAGTTCTAATAAATTATACATAATCAGTACCTGTAAAACATATATTGGCATAAACCACATTATTAGAGCTACAATACACACACACACACACACACACACACACACACACACATATATATTCTACAGAATTGGTCCAATGTCAGAGTTGGAAACATCTTGAAAAAAATGGGTCTTTTTCCAAAAAAAAAATTGCATGTATGCAAATTGTATAATATCCAAGGTACACATTTCTAGTAACTGTGCAGTTAATTCTCATACAGTATTTCTCCCCCAAATCTGTCACTACCGAAACACAGAAGGGTTATATTGACCTATTAAGATTTTGCTTACTTTTAGATTGTAAAAATATTTATTTTGCTATTTTATTAAAAAAATTCAGAGGTAAATCAATAACAATTACATTTTTAACAATATTTACAATATTTAACAATATTTCAACAATAATAAGATTTGTTGTATTTTGAATCCAGTTTTTCTTTGTAAAAGGCAAAAAGTTGATTATACTGATTTCAAAGTTAAGGATTCATTTTCTGCAGTGACAGTAATGCTTTGGAAGCAACCACATCACATTACAGAATTTTAACTCGCATACTAAAACACTACTAAAACATACTAAAATACAAAAAAAAAAATTGCATAACTGTACTAAAATTTTGTTTATTTCCCCCATGTATGAGGATTATGTGTTCCTTTTTGTCACTACCGAAACAATGATGATATGCTTCAGTAGTGACTGTTTCGGTAGTGACAATTCCATGGGATAACACCCCAAAAAACTATCGAAACTCCACCAAATGTTCAGTAGTGACTGTTTTGGTTGTGACAATTTTAGATACTATTGAACCTAGCTCAAAGATGTTAATCAGCACGTGGTTAACTAGCAACAGTTATGAAAGTACAGTGCAGTACAATGCAAGAGCTGTTTTTAAATTTTATGGAAAAAAAGGCGTTCGCAGTTTATTCAGATCAAACTCATCCACTCTATTCCTGCTTTGAGGCCCTTCCTTCAGGGCGCAGGCTACGTGTACCGCTGGCTAAAAAGAACTTGTATAAAAGGTCATTTGTACCGTTGGCGGTGACTGTTTTAAACAAAATTCTTAATTGAGGTATTATCATGAGGTATTTTTGGGGTAGGCATGTGTACATGTGTATGCATGTGTGGACATATATATATATATATATTTTTTTTTTATTTATATTTTCTTATATATTATGAATATATGTGTTTATTGAATTATTTTTCTACAGTCTCAATGATAATTCTATTAAATCATAGACAATAAGATTAATATCAACAGTATTATTCAAACTGAAATACATGGATTAACTCCCAAAGTCATATTTGAAAAATTATGTTAGTGTAATGGCGTTATGTAATTACCCCCAGTTTCATTTTGAACATTTACCCTCATTTTATACTACTATAACTATCGAAGAGAACACAGGATATTTCCTGGTCATAAATATAGTTGTAATTAAAAACGATATATGTGGTAATGAATAAACAACCCACTATTTAATTTAGTGACATGAAAAATGTGGATAGGCTACATATATATATGGTGACACCAAAATTTACGAAAGAATATATATATATTAGGGCTATGGCGATATAATATAAATATATTAATAATATCTAAATAGTAAACGGATTCAGCAGGTCATGGTAATCCCATCTCTAACAAATGGGTAGTATTTAATACCACGGGCAATAATCATAAGGAAGCTACATAATATAGGCGTTCATTATAGCGAATGAATACTTCGATAATGAGCGAGCGATATTAAATAACGAATCGGTGATCTCGACTCTGTATTAAACGCCGTGTATTAAATATATATATATATATATATATATATATATATATATTTATTTTTTTTTTTATTTTTTTTTTAACCTCTTTTTAAAAGAATCAAAAATATACTTTTAAAAACAAATATGGAAGAAATACAAAAATAATTTCATAGTTGAAATTTAGGGGTTAGGGTTCGGGACAGGCATCTCCCACTTGAAAGTACCCAATAAATTATAATTATTATATATATATATATATATATATATATATATATATATATATATATATATATATATAAGTAGAAGGATCTTAATAAACATCTAAGATTTGAATACTTGAATGCTTTTAAAATGTGTTTTTTTTGGTTGTGGGACAGCTCACAATTCTGATTTTTTTCTTCACAATTGTGAGTTTGTCTTAATTCTAACTTTTTTCAGAACTGTGAAAAAAAGTCAGAATTCAATTTTTTTTTTTTTGCAACTATTTTTTTATTCTGTGGTGGAAACAGACTTCAATATGTAAGATCATGTAGATGAAGTTAATGTTATTAGATTAAGGTTGTTAATTATGCATTTGCTTTGTATTTGACAAATTTAGTAATAATGTAATAATTGTAATAATTATAATGTGCATGTCTGTTCAAAGGGAGTGTTCAAAGAGAAGAGTGTCCTGACTGTGGTTACCATTGTTTTCTTAGTTCCTGAAATTTGTTTTAATGTATTTTGAACAAATGGATACTTTAAAAAAAAAAAAAAAAAACTGTTACACTGCAAGTTTATGGCTTCACATGTCACCAGTTTACAACTGCCCCAGTTAAAATGGCTGAGCTGCGAAGAAAGAGGAAGTTAAACTGAATTTAACGTATTATTTTATCTTGTCAAGACTTATTTGAAGGTCTAAAATATTTACAATGTATTATAATTGTGATTACAATTATTTATAAAGAAATAGTAACAATGTGTACCATAAGGCAAAGACATTATAAATACTTTGATAATACAAGACCACTAGTAAAAATGTCTGATTTAGTCCAACACAATTTATATTATCAGCATAACTATCTGTTATAATAATAAAAATAATAATAAATATTCTACATTTTGATGTACAAATGAAAAAAACTTGAAAGACTTTCAATGTGGTCTCGAACTGGATCCCACTGTATATAGAAAGCGTCACTTTTTCTATTACAGAATTATTTATGTAAGATGTATGCTGTCAGCATGTGGAGGAGAGCACCCTGACTCGCTCAGTAGGAAATAAACACTGTCTGTCTGTGTGTGTGTGTGTATGTGTGTGCGTGCGTGTTCTGGCAGTGAGGGAAAGTCAGGTACTATGTGGTATCCTGGCGAGTGCTCGGATTTGAATGTAAGCGTTATAAGCAGCAGTCTGTCTCCCTCTGCAAATTACAGGGTTCAGCGGTGTGAACACAAACACACAGACACACCGCAACCCTGGCACACATACACACTTGGGTCACTTTCCAGTCAATTTAAACTCCTCCTTTTTTCCTGGAACTCTGTGTCTGTACATCTTAGGGTTATGATTTGTGTTTTGTTTTTGTTTTGCTTCACATGGGTTCCAAAAGCCTTAAGCTACTAGTAAGATTTTTTTTTTCAGCAAGTATGCATTAAAGATATTTATAATGTTACAAAAGATTTATATTTTAAACAAATGCTGTTCTTTTGAACTTTCTATTCATCAAAGGATATATATTTGAAAATACATATATATTTATATATGTATTATCAATTATACAGTATATATATATATATATATATATATATATTTTTCCTCCTGAAAGAACCTTGTGACACTGAAGACTGGAGTAATGATGCTGAAAATTCAGCTTTGCATCACAAGAATGATTTACATTGTAATACATATTAAAAAAGAAAACATTTTAAGAATATTGTAAGAGTGTTTCAGTTTTTACTGTATTTTTGATCATATACCATAGTTACTATATATAAAGAATATATACTTCATATATTTTAAAAAATGGTGTGGCATTTACAGTTTTACTCAGAAATTGCTAGTAAATTTCACAAAATGTTAAACAGAAACAGAAAATAACACATTTGACTTCAATTTTATTTTTATGCAAAACTATTAAACAAAAAAAAACAGGATTTTACAAACTGTAAATAAAACTGTGTATATATTCATTTTACATAACATGCATTCAGACTGCATTTCTTAATGGCTGTGTGCAGCCAACAGATACAAGCAAAGGTCTTTTAGTCTATAGACATGTGACCGCACTTTACGGCTTCTTTTGATTCAGCGAGAGGATGTCTCTTTTCAGTGTCCTTAACATTTAGCTGAATTTGACCCCCCCATTAAGCCTGAAGACTGTGAGTTACAACTGTGGTAACAGTATAAGCAGCATTTAACCACTTCCTTAACTGAAGACTATAATTACTGACCATCCGAAAGGGTCACTCAGTCAGAGGGAGTGAGTGAGAGAGGACAGTACAGAAGAAAAAAATCAGTAGGGGGAAAAAAATGTGCATAACACTGAGAATGGAAATGAAAGGAGGATGAGAGAGAGAATGAAAGTGAGAGGCGTGACTGAGCGATAGTGAAAGTAGCCGTGGTCTTCCATATGGGTTTCAGGTCGTACACTTCTTCCTTCCACGGCTGTGAGTCAACACCTAGGCTAGTCTTGTCTCCCGCCTACATAGGCAGCATCTGAACTTATATGGAATCGAATAAGACACTACATAGCCAGCTACACAAAAATAGCAGTCTATATAGGAGATTCAACTCACAATTGATTCCATAGAGTATGATGGCATTAGCATGTTGCTAAGCTAACAGCATGATATTCTAATAAGTATAAAAATACAACACACAAATGTGACTTTCAGCGAAAGTGTATGATAGTGTATGTTTTATAAGAATATCTTCAACAGTTTCTCACTTCGTCCGCCATTTTGGATTTTTTTTTTTGTGTGTTTTCAATGTGTTTACTGGAAGAAAGGCAGATTACTAGGTTATCTAGACAGCATTTTGGGGCATCATAGCTATTCCAAAAGCTGCATGCGCAAAAAGGGTTCCAAAACCTAATTTTGCTAACTTAGCCCCGTTCACACCAAGAACAATAAAGATAACGATATTAGCGTCCACACCAGCGGACAATATCGTCTGTTTATTCTAAGCTGACGCACGTCTGCTTGCTTTAAATTCTCCAGCTTGTTATAGCAGGATGGATTCTGATTGGGTGTCAATGTTTGTATCATTCATCAGCTGAAATGATCGTTCTGAAAGTGATTCCAACGATATTGTTCCTCTGTGCCTTTATCGTTATAATTGTGGTGTGGATTCTGCTATTCTTTAATATTGAGAATGATTTTTAGAACTTCATCTTTATTGTTATCTTTATAGTTATCATCCTTGGTGTGAATGGGCCTTTACCCTTGTAAAAAAGTAGTATACTAGAATACCTTTAAAAAGAGCACTTATAATGGAAATAATTTACTGTATTCGGTTTGCACCTAAGTATATTCTTGTAGTGTTTTCGGTTTCTTAATTCCAATTTATTTGCAGCTAAATGAAAACTATTCAAGATTAAATTTATATTAAATGCAAATAACTGAATTTCAAAATGCTTTTTTGACCCACTTAAGTACAACTTTATATGTAATTCATAACTTCTTATATTTTCTTTGAAAAATGGGCATAAAAGTATACTGCCAAATGTAGTGACAAGCATGTAATTAAAATACACTTTTTAAATTCTATTAAAACTTGTGTCATGCATTTCAGTATATGTAATTATTACATGTGCACTGATGAATTTGCAGTTTAGTAAAAATATAATCAAGTACTTTATATGTAATTTAGTATGTCAGTCAACATCAAAATAAGTAATTATTTAAAGCATGACAAAAGATTATTTAAACTAATTACAATGAACTGTGCAGTAAAGTTCCCTGCAAGCATAGTTTTTTTTAAATTATTTTTTCAAATATACTTATAAAATCTGAAGTACACTACAAGTGCAAATTCAATACACATTTATTTTTTTAAAAGGGGACATTTTATGGTATTAAAGTCCCACCATAGTCTTGACACTGAAAGACTGTTCTGGAAGTTTCACAAAGGGAATGTAACATCACCTTAATCATATGTTATGTTAGGAGTGTGTCTGACACCTTTTTAAAAGACCAGAGGCCTACAGATTCATCTAAATGGACAGCATTTTTGGACAAGTACCTATGATGTCCAAAAATACCATGTCAAGCTCACTAAATTTTGAGATGCAGCCCATGTTTCCTCTATCACACCTAAACAAACGTGCACTTGCTCATATTTACATTAGATTAAAAATAAAAGCTTCACGAGAAACCACAGCAGCACAAGTAGAACATTTACATCTTTATACCTGCAATGTGCAGATGTAAGGCTTCATGCTTTCAGCCTGGTAATCACACTAATCACTTGACATTTATATTCATTGTACATTTGGTAATATATGAAAGCAAGCGTGGTCTTCACATCTCTAATGGAACTATAGTGCAAAACCACAGTCAGCACGAATGCCTGCCGTTCTCACACACGCTACATTCTCGGACATGACCTCAACTACAAAGCTAACGTGACATGTGAAAGCACACGAACAACTGGAAAACTAAGGGGCCACAAGTCAGAAACGAAGTAAACCAAAGTGACTTTTTGCATGTGTAAGAGTGTGAAAAGCATGAGGGGAATATTGATGTGGGGGACAAAGTTTCTGTCTACGAAAATATCAACGCAGTGTTGAGGTTACACCTTTAGTGCAAAAAAAAAACGTCAAAAAGGTCAGTACACTCAATGGTGATCTATACATGCGAAGAGTTGAGCAAATATAAGCAAACTGCTGGGAAATAAGCCAAATTCTGACAGGAAAGCTTTTTTTATTGCACTTATTTAAATGCACACTTGCATTAAAGTGCCACCACTGTTTAAAAATAATACAACGTTGGCCATCTGTATAGATGCAGATCTCTGGTGGTTTCTATTCTACATCCAGCTCAACTAACCACAGTGTTAACTGGTGAAAACTTATTTAGGAGTCTAACTTTCCTCACAATTTGGCTTTAGAGCTACAGTCCTGGCATTTAATTTGAATGTACCTCAGCAGGAAGCATTTTACAGATCTAGAGAACGCCGCTCACACTTGTTAAACTGTAATATGGTGCCTTTAAACCCTGAATCAGCTAAATTGTTCAATTGTCCAATTATAGTACACAGTGAAACTAAGTAAACATGGAAACTCAGAATAGTATGCCTTCTCTTGAGTTTATTATTCATAAATATTTATTATTTCTTTCAATGCAGACAATTGTGTTTATGGTTTACATTAATTTATCTTTATTAGCAAGAAGGGCACATGGAAACATATCTTTATCATGACTGTTAATAACACAATTAAATTACACAAGTTGATTAATTACAATTAAATCACAAATGAAAATAATTTTAAAAGATTGTGTTACTGTGGCAGATAAAAGTTTTGAGGGTAATAAATGTCTATATAATGATCATTTTAATTCAATAAATATGAACTTATCACAGACCTCCATCCATTGTGTTCCACAATTAAGTTGTAAAAATATAATACAATAGTAATAGCAAATTATTAAATACACACACACACACACACATATATATATATATATATATATATATATATATATATACACACACA
>JAFVLL020023981.1:0-34624 GCA_021397915.2 Tor tambroides
CTGGAAGTGAACTGAATCCTTAGTTTTTCAGAATAATTCCTCTTTGCCACTTTGATCTCCTTTTCCAGTGTGTATTTGGCCTGTTTATACAAGACTTTGTCCCCCTTCCTGTAAGCAACTTCTTTGGCCTGACGGGGCTGTCTGAGTTTTGCAGTGAACCATGGTTTGTCGTTGTTGTAAGTTAGATGAGTCCTGGAAGGAATGCACATATCTTCACAGAAACTGATATAAGATGTTACAGTCTCTGTAAGCTCATCCAGATCGTTTGCAGCAGCTTCAAAAAGACTCCAATCTATGAGGTCGAAATAGGCTTGTAAAACCCGCTCTTTACAGTCCTTAATACAGGTTTAGCTGTTTTCAGCTTCTGCTTGTAGGTCAGTATAAGATGAACCAAACAGTGATCAGAGAGTCCTAAAGCTGCCTGTGGGACAGAGTGATATGCATCCTTTATTGTGGTGTAACAGTGGTCCAGTATATTACTGTCTCTGGTGGGACATGTAACATGCTATCTGTATTTTGTCAGCTCACGGGAGAGATTTGCTTTATTAAAGTCCCCAAGAATGATTAAAACAGAGTCCGGGTGTTGTTGTTCTGTGTCTGTGATCTGATCAGCGAGTTTCTGTAAAGCCAGGCTCACGAGCGCTTGTGGAGGTATGTAAACACTTACGAGAAAGAACGAGCAAAACTCCCGCGGCGAGTAGAAAGGCTTACAGTTAATGAAAAGCGCTTCTATATCGCAACAGCACATTTTCTTTAACACTGTTACATCTGTACACCACCTTTCGTTGATGTAAAAGCATGTCCCGTGACCACGCGATTTCCCCGTTGATTCTGCGTCGCGATCCACTCTGAACAGCTGAAAGCCCGGCAGACTTAAGGCGCTGTCTGGAATGGCGTCATTCAGACAGGTTTCCGTGAAACACAGAGCAGCAGAGTTTGAAAAATCCTTATTTGTCCGGGAGAGCAGAAGGAGTTCATTCGTTTTGTTGGGTAGAGAGCAGAGATTCGCCAGATGGATGCTAGGCAGTGCTGTTCGAAATCCACGCTGTCTGAGCTACAATGTCCAGCAAAACATCAGAATAGTTGAAATATCGGGTTGTGTGTACTGCCGAATGTCCAGCAATTTGTCTCTGGTGAAACTGATTGCAGGGATATAACTAAAGACAGGACAAACTAACAAAAACATAAAAACAACTGCGGAGCACGCCACGGAGGCTGCTATCAGTGGCGCCATCTTGAGACATAGTATTCGGATGTTTGTCAAACCAATTAATAGATATGGTTCTCCAAATACTTTCAGTGCGCTCTTCACACTGTTGGTTCTACTCAACTCATTGAACTAGACAAGACTGAATGCCATAGGAAAATGTTTTGGCTCTTATTTATATATCATTCCTCCTCATCTGTGTGTAATTGTCCACAATGAGTGCACATATCACCGTTCATCTGTGATTCAGCTCTCACGCAGTTCATCGCTCCGAATTTGCACTTAAAATGAGCAAAATTTCCTTTTCTCATTGCAAGCCCTTCCTGATGTCCTATGTTGGCAAGTTATAAAAAATAAGTCACTAACAGTAATGCATTATACTAATAAATAATCTCCCCAAAAGCAACCACAGCTTGATAGAAAGTTCAGATCAAATAGCTATCCTATTTGTTACAACTGTTCCATTTACACTTGGCCATATAAATGTGTCTCCACAAAACAAATATAAATTTGATCTTCAGTTCCTGTGCTACATGCAAATTCAACAGAGCTCACGTCACCAAAAGCAACAGATATACTCTAGATTTTATTTATCATAAACTGATTTCAAAATCAAAGACCACAAAAGTTGCGATTTTGGGAGGAGTAAAATATGTGGCTTCAACAATGACCTGCCCAGCTGCATCTGGAATGCACTGTACAATCAGATTGCAATCCATTGCGAAGGCGTTTGCAATCATTTCTGATAGCTATCCAATCAAAGAAAATGCATGAAGTGGCCCAGCATATAGACCCTTATTTTAGTGTACAGAGCTATTGTCTGTCTCATCTAACCCCATAAATTTCATTTTGTTTGTGTAATGTAGTTAGGTTGATTCAGTTTTTTTTTTTCAGCATAGATGCATACAGAAGGATTTCTAAAAAGCCATATTTTTAATCTTCTGTTGTTTTTTCACATGCATCTAACACTAGTCAGTAATTTTCAATGTTGATCAGCCACTTTTAGACTTAGGACCTATTTGACATAATTTCAACATTTACTTTACATATTCAATTAATATAATGTAAAACATTTAAATGGACTGTTTACTCAAATGAATACTAAATTAATTATACAGTGTCAGCCTCTTATTGTTCAAAATTATCATTATACATTGGGCAACTATGCAGATTGAAAATAAAGAATAAAGGAATATAAGCAGAATAAAATCTCAAGATCTCTGTGAGAATGGAAAATAAAAATTTTGTGTGCAAATATTTCATTCGTTTTTGTTAATTTGATATTATTTTCCAATAAACCATATATTTGGAGCTTGTACTTCAACCTCATTTTAATCCAATTAGACTTAAAGTGTCACTTTCACAAACCCTTTTATTTACCTCCAAAGTCACCATTCACAGCACAGGTTCCTGTAACGCTTCACATTTTCACCATTTTTCCCCTTAATGGCAGTAATCTATTTGTTGCTTCAAGCAACTCACTCATGTGGATATGTTAACTATGGATGGAGCAATAGAGATGATAAAATAATTTTCAATTAGTGAAATGACATCCACTTTAAAATCTGCACTGAGAAGTTAAACCTGTAATAGGAACAAGTTACTAAGAGAGGAGGGCAGAAAAAGAGTGAAGAAGACAGAGATAAAGTTGCTCACATTTCAGCAATTCAGCAGAAAATGGAATCACATAGAGCCAGCAAAAATGAAGATGTAGGGAGGGGAGCTGGGGGAGAAAAGGAAGGAAAAGGAAAAAAACACAGCCAAATATGGACACTGCATATGTTCAGTTTATAGTTAGAATCAAATGTAATGCTCAATATCTGTAGATATGCTTGTTCACAGTGAGAAAATAGCTCACAGTGATCACAACAACTTAATAGTAAGATGCATTCTGGGCAATATCTAGCTCAAGAATCAACTAACAAAGAGGGGAAAACTAGCAGCTTCACTGTAAAAAGTGGTGATCTGCCATCTCTCCATAAAAGGAGTCATTTCTGTGTGATTTAACCAATAAAAATGAGTTGGTTGGTATAAACATATGTATATAAGTTAGTCCAGTGATGTTAGATAATATTTTTGCTTTGAATAAAACCAGTTAATTTCAATGTTACCATTTTTTTAATGTAGTAGCTTAGTAGCCTAACTGTAACCCCTTTAACTAACACAATTGTGTAGGAAATATGTTGCCTAGGACAATGTCAGTTTTATGCATTGCTTCTAAAAATTAAGACGAATACTTAAGTTGTGAGTTTACATTACCAAACAGCAGCCATTTTAAATAATTGTTCTTAAAATCATTTGAGGAGAATTATTCAGTGAACTTATCACATATATACTATTAATTCACAATATCTCATATAAAAAGTGACTGATTAAGGCCAGGCTCTTGTAGACGCAGAGAACAAATTAATTGTCGCAACAAAAAAGCCTTGTTTATATTCTGCAAGCAGCATCACAAAGTTTTGAACACACAAAAAATAAATTTTTTTTAAATCCTATTTCATTTTCACTTTTTTAAAAATATTGAAAAGCACCAACACATATCCATCACAAAAATACTCTAACCTTCATGCAGGTTAATGTTCATGCTGAGCCAGATGCTCAGTCTGAGGGGGTGAATGCCAACTTGTCATGGTACAAGGACACAGGAGGACATTTACAGATACTAATGCATAAAAATACTGGCTTTAAGAGCCACAATATAGACTGAAAATATATCAAGCAGGTCTGGGATCGAGTCAATAGATTAAACATTAACACACATACTGTACACGCACAAGCATGCAACCAGAAACAGATCCATCAAGTTGCATCGCCTCTCCAGCTCCAGCATGAATCCACCTGTGAGGCAGCAGCGCGCCTGACGTAAGCGAGCGCCTTGCACCGATCAAAAGCAGTGTGAGGCACAGAGACATCACCAGGACCATCTGGAGACAAACCTACTACTCCTATAAATGGACACAGAAGATTTGTAGGGATGGAGCTGGTTCATTTACCAAGGCAAGATGTCCTAAAATACGCCAGCAGAAAATCAAGGAATGTGGGGCTATAGCCATACAAATAAGAACTTGGAACTGCCAAAGGAAATAAAATGACAGTTCTGATTGTTAACTTAGTATTTGTACACTTTGTTAATCATTAGCGGTGTTTGTTAATGCAATCATCACTATTGTTGTTGCTCATTCTTAGGGTTGGCAATTTGAACTTAACCCAAATTACAAAACTTTGGCGTGTAACTAACCCCACAATGTGTGCTTGATTTATATCTGATATGCAGTTATATAGCTGTGCTGCTTAATATTTTTGATGAAATCATGATACATTTTTTCAGGATTCTTTGAAGGTTCAAAATGTATACAGTATAAATAAATTAATTATTTTATCAAGCAAATCTACATTTTATTTTTTGTCAAAGTTTAATGTTCAAGTGAAAGCACTTCTGTTTCAAATAAATGCTGTTCTTTTGAAAATTGTTCACAGTTTTAACAAAAACATTCTGCAGCACAACTGTTTCCGTCACTAATAATAATAATTTTTTTTCCTTGAGCATGCATTTCTGAAGGATTATGTGACACTGAAGACTAGGGTAATGATGCTAAAAATTCACCTTTGCATCACACAAATAAATTAAACCTTAACACATATTCAAATAGAAAACTAGTATTTTCAATTGTAATAATATTTCACAATATTACTGTTTTTACTGTATTTTTGATCACATAAATGCGGTCTTGGTGAGTAGAAGAGACTTAAAATCATTAAGAAATCCTACCAACCTCAACCTTTTTGAACAGCACTGTAATTTATTCAAGTACATAGAAATAAATATGAGAGATAATCATAATACTGAAATACCCAATGCATAATTAGTGAAAGAGTCACTTTTAAGTTGACACATGGCTGCAATACTAATATGCCAAAAACAGCAATAATTGTGCTAAAACAGAAATCGTTTGTTGACAAGTGGTGCGGCTACGTTTCTAAACGATCAGACTTTTCAGCTGGACAATAAAACATATACAATCATGGGGACCCAAGCCATATAAAAGGTACAGAGACTAAGTGAGTGGCCATTAAGCCCAACCCAGCAACCATTCAGTACACCCTAGCAATCGCATACTGTAGCAACATGTAAAAAGCAATGCTCAGAAAACTTTAGCAAACTGTATAGTAACGCCCTGGCAACCACCCAGAACACCCTGGCATTGTGCAAGGTAAACACACATTTTCTTTAGAACACACAAAAACCTAGTTATTGTATTTTCTTTCATTTTAAACTACCTAATACATTTTGTTGATGTATATTGCTGTTTGGTGCATTTCGATGTTAATTAAGAGTATTCTGCCTTAAATACATCTAAAGCTTCATTTTGAGCCAATTTCTGTGCATAAGTTGAAAACTGATGTCACGTGGAAGATACATTGTCAGGTCAACTCATATTTTAGCATACAGCAGGAAGCAGATTTGTTAAGTATCAACCTCATGTACAAGCAGCAGATCAATTTCACTGCAGACACGGCAGCTAGAGAGGAAAGCACTGCGTTTACCTTGAGGGAATCCATTATCTGCATCATATGTTAGGATAAGGCAGGGTGGAGAAATCTGAGAGAATTCAATGATGCACTAGCATGAATCAAAACCTTTTGTAAAAATGTTTTTGGTAGATACCGCCTTCTTGACAGAGATGATGAGAACTTCGAAGGAGCTTCACTATTTCATCTACAGCATCTTCAACAAAAAGGAAAATGTATGTGTGTCTTTGTGTGTGCTGTATATTATTTAACTTGAAAAGTTTCCAACGTCCTACTCATAAAATTGAATGCACTTTCAACTTGGCCGGGAAATTTCAAACTTCACTTTTCTGAGATTAGCATAAAGGATGGTGCCATCATGGTTATGGTTATTGATGTTCTTTCACTTTTATGCAAATTAAATTAAACAATGAGGCAAAATTTCAATGTTAAATTATAAACAGTTTGCAGAGTCAGATATCAAAGAGATATCAAGGAGAAAGGCAATATGACCAAAATATTATATCATGATATAAATAATTTTATTTCACAATGACAATATATCAGAATTTATTTACATTTTTTTAAGATATCAAAATGTTCGATACAATTAAACATTTTAGAATTCTTGTGATCAATTTCAATTTGACAAAATTAATACAGGCCTCACTAACATAAGATAAAAAAACTCTTAAGCTTACTGAAGAAAAATAAACAATCATAATAAAAAAATAGTCAGAAATAAGCAACAGGACAAAATTAATACAAGCAATCGGAACAAACAAACAAACAAACAAATAAATAAATAAATGTGTGTGAAAAACTCCAAGCACTAGAAAAAAGAAATACTACTTAAACATAGTATTCACTGTGGAAATTGAACAAGATTTTCTCTCTTTTGTTGTTTTTGTTGATTAACATTAATGACACAGACAACAGCAAGTTTATTAGGCTGCGGTCACTTTAAGACTGAATGCACAGATCTAATGTGCTTTTTTCTGAACTGTTTATGTTCACTTAAAACTTTGTGTTTATGAGGATACACGCAGAGACATCAATTTGACACATACTGTAAGTGTGTATATTTTACAGTTCAAGCCCATAAAGAGCTCAGTTCAGTACTCAGATGCTGTGTAAAGCTTTATGTTTTATGTTTTACACATTTCAGGTGTGTGCGCTCATATTTTAGAAATTATAAAATTTTAGCTTTGTTTTGATTGGGCTTATTGAAAAGTAAATATAAATAAATAACATAGCCATGTAAAATGACCCACTGAAAAACCAAAAAGTAAAATGAACTACATGAAAATATTACTGAAAGTTCACTGTACTAAAAAGAATAGGTTGCACAAACTCATAACTAATTATAGTAAATTGAACTTAAACTGAATGAGTTGCAGCAGATGTTTAGTTCCCTTTCAAGGGAACTCGCACTGCGTCCTCTAGAGGTTACTATTGGGAACGCCACCAGCATGTGTCTGAGGCACATGTCTACACCTGATAATAACAATAGCCGGCAACATCTATGATGTCACTACCGGTGTGACCATAGTATAAAAGGGCACCGAAAAAACACGTCATCCCCTTCTTTGTCTTCAGGAGACTGTTTGTTTGTGTAAGTGCAAAGAATGTGACAACTATGAAACAACCAGCCAGTTGTTTAGGGCCATTTTTGATAGTCTGCTCCCTCTGCTGTCCACATTATGGAATAAAGTGTAGATAGGCCTCTTCTCTGTCTTGAGCATAGGATGTAGTCAGGCCTTCTCTCACTTCAGAGAGTTGTCATGCTGAGGCCTCCATTCTTAAAACTCGGTCAGGCAGTGGTAGCAAGTTGTTAGGCTCTCTGTGAGTCTCCTTGGCTAGCTGCTTTTACATGTGAGTGTCGTTAGGCTTCCACTCACTGTAGCCCATACTGACTTTCAATGTTGAGTTGTCAGGATTCTTGTGAATTCTCCACCATTTTAACATTTTTGGGTAGGCCCTCTAGTCTAGGCCTCCCCTTCATTTCTAGGGACTTTGGGTTGTAAGGCAAGCTGGCCTCCTCTATTTTGGTCCTTTTTCTCCATCAAGTTGTAAGGCTCTTTGTAAGCCTCTTTGTTGGAGAGCCCTAAGTTGAGTTTGGCTACTACTTCTTTGCTCTTAAGCCCGAAACACACCAAGCTGATGCTGACGAACTAGTGGCGACGAAAGCAGACTGCAGGGTCGGCTCACGTCGTCTGGGGCCAAAGTTTCCGACACACCAAGCCGACGCTCGACACCCAACGGCCAAGTAGCACGTCCATTCTGCGCTTTTCTCGTGCACTGGTTTGCCAGCTGATCAGCCAATCAGAATGATCAGATGGCCCAACTGACCGACAAGCTCTGACTCGGAGCTAGCCTCCTT
Organism: Tor tambroides; assembly: GCA_021397915.2. Taxonomy (NCBI): domain Eukaryota; kingdom Metazoa; phylum Chordata; class Actinopteri; order Cypriniformes; family Cyprinidae; genus Tor; species Tor tambroides. The sequence goes on from JAFVLL020023981.1 coordinate 8,103, forward strand.
GATACTAAAGGATTTGGAGCTTGTTCATGCAGCAGATTTTTCAATAGATAGGCTCTAGTTGAGTGTCCTGATTAAGCCACGCCTTAGATGCCTGGAGCTCCATGTCAGGTTGTTAGGCTCGATATGAGCCTCCTTGATAAGCTGCCTTGACTCTGAGCTGCAGCTTTATTAGGTTGCTAGGCTCCCTGGAAGCCTCCCTGATGAACCACACTTTAGGCTGAGCTCAGCAGTACTCCCCTCTCTCTTGAGAGTCTAGAGTGTGCTTCTCGCAGTACTCCTCTCACTCTAGAGGATCATTATGCTGAGTACTCCGCTCCCTAAGAGCTCTGTGCTGTAGGTCATTAGGCTCTCTGCGAGCCTTCCAGAAAAGCAGCCTTTAAGGTAAGGCTTGCAGTGCTCCCCTCACTCTAGAGGGTTGTTTCGCTGAGTGCTTCACTCCTTAAGGCGGTGAGTGCCACAATACTCCCCTCATTTTTAAGTATTTGCTCCCAAGAATTCTCAATCTGCACATGGGTGAGCATGTTCAGTGCCCCTCTCACTTAAGAGAGTCATTAAGCTGAGTACTTAGCTCTTTGGAGTTCTGTGCTGCAGCTGGTTCAAGTTGTTAGGTTCCCTGTGAGCCTTCTTGGTAAGCTGCCCTTTAGGTTGAGCTTGGCAGTACTCTCCTCGCTTGTAAGGGTTATTATCCTAAGGTAGTGAGCATGAAAGTACTCCCCTCACTCTGAGTGTCATTATGATGGGTACATGCTTCTGGGAGCTCTATCATGTGCATAGGTTGAGCGGGTTTAGTACTGCTCTTTCTTTAGACGGTCGTAATGCTGAGTACTTCGCTCCCTAGAGCATAGGTTGTCAGGCCTTCTAGCCTACCTGTAACTGCTTTGTATGAGCCTGATTCAGTCTTATTGCAGGTTGAGTGTAATACGCCCCTTGTGTTATCTCCATGCTATCAAGGATTCTTTGTGAAGCCTCCTTGATTAGCAAACCTCCGTCTCTATTAACAGTGGAAGGTATTGCCATTTCATGAGCAATTTTCCTTTAACTGGACATCTTAGGCATCTCAAGCCATATTTTCTGACCTTGGCAGACAGGTCATTGTCCAATTCTTTGACCTCTCTAGGAGTTAGGGGTAGACATGCTAGATCATCCTTGGTGACAGGCGGGGGTCTGGTAGATATATAAGACCCAGACACCTGACCATATCCCCTTGAAGGAATAATATTTAGATTTGATTCCAAGCTTTTGAGCTCTGCCCAGGTAAGTTCCTTTAGGGCATGCAGCTTGGGCTTTTTGGCCAAAGGGGTTAATGGCACTGACAGCCATAAATGCATCTGAGGAGCGACTGCGATGGTCTCCCATGGAGTTGGCACTTAGTGCTTCCCTTTTAGGCAATATGGCATGAATTCCCCTCAGCATGGTAGAGGTTGTTAAGGTTTGTTAAGGTTTCAGTTTTCACCACATTTCTTTCGTACGCATAAAGACAGTTTTACCATGTTAAGACAACAAATCTGAATGTGTCTCTCAACAGGCTCACTTTCTGGCTGTGTTTAAACATGTTATACTTTTTAAAGCAAATTTACCTCCATATTTACCCACATGTGAAACATTTCTTTATAGCTGCATTGCTTTTACTTATATCTACTGTGCTAATGTAAATTAATTAATTTAACATAGACTTTTCTACCAAAGAAAGAAGGTTGATCTAAACAGGACATAACAAATAACAACAAGACTGACATCACACACAGCGTACTGATGCATTATCCCTCAAGAACAAATATAAAGTCTAATGTTTGCATACATGCATACCAGTGTACCATTACGGCAACCTTCAAAAATAAGCATGAAGTTTGATGTTTGTATTAATATACTAAAGTACCATCATGTCACATATGCAAATATAGTCTCAAATACAGCAGTTCCATTGGCTGCTGTACATTTTGTCACGTTAATGTGGACAAACAGTTGTCAAATTTCATGCATTCCATTCAAAGTCTTTTGGCCCTACACTCAGCTCGCACAAGCCCCTTTTGCACGCCACAAGGTGGCACCACTGACTCCGTTCATTGTTTCACAGTTGAAATAGAAACTGATGCGAAGGAACAACAACAAACTACTGGAGATGCAACAACAATAGATACCCACGCAGGCGTATACGTGTGTGAAGGGTTTAATAAGAGATAAACGAGTACAAAGACATTTTTTTCATCAGCTATATCTTCAGGAGAGAAATACTGCAGACACTGAATATAGATGAAACTTTCTAACGCATGTGTTAAGCACCTTTGTTCATGCCAAGTGTGCCTTACACGTCCTGAAATGTGAAGCCAAAACATTTTGATCGCCCTCTGGTGGCTGGCTACAGAATAGGCCATAAACCCTGCATGTAAATGAATGGGACGTAAACCAACCAAAAAATCAAATTACACTTCAAAAACATTTTTCTCAAATATAGTTTTTGTCATTGTAGGTAGTTCTTCTCATACTGATATATGTTCAAGTGTTTGTTTTTTGGGCCCACTTTTTATTAGTGGACAGACTTACTATTTTACTGCAAATTAGCGTGAGCGTACAATTAAATAAAAGTGTTGATAGGAGTGTAAAGTTCTGCTGGTTATTACTAACTATGTGCAAATTAAAGAACACAGATGCAGCCAAATCATTTATATAATGACTAACACAATCTAAAACATGCTTTTTTTGGCATTAAATAATGGCACAAATAATAATAAACTGACTACTTCAAAACTTTGTAAATCACGTTGCATGATTCATTTAAATAACCTCCCCCAGCAGCTGGGTCTTACACATTATCAAATGGAATATATTTTGAAATGCCGCGAGTTCAGCTGTATGTAAGTGCTAAGTTTTCACATCAAAACTGAACTATACTTTGGGTTTTACAGTAAAGCAAACATTTTATTAATGTTTTATGTTTCATTACATTAACAAAAATGTCTGTAAATACAGCATTGTGACCTTTAACAAACATGGTCAGATGAAAGCAGATGCTGAAGAAAGTACTAAATGATGAATTCTTCACACCAGTCGTAGTATTATTCTCCACTCCCCTCCTCCACCATTCCATGCCTGTCTCCTGTTAGCGTCAGATCCATGACGATCTGTTTTGGTCAGTCTAATCTCTGTGTTCTTAATGCAGAGCTTTATGAAAGGACTGGCATATCAGAATACCATTTCTAAGGAGGGATTATCATTCCCTGGCAGATGGAGTCAGAGGGGGTTGAGAGGGAGACAGATACAAGACGACATGGGTGAAATTGTCATGATGTACAATATAAAAGTGGATCCAGACAATGTTAATGAAGCTACTTTATAAATGGGCCTTGCCAAGCTACAAGCTACTCATAATTTCAAATGACAAGCTTTAAGTAGCTCAGTACACAAAAAGTACTTGGTTCACCCCAAAATTAAAATTTTATCATAATTTACTCACCTTCATTTACTTCTAAACCCATAAGATTTTCATTAATCTTCGAAACACAAATGAAGATATTTTTATTAAAATATATGTTTGTGTCCCTCCATTGAAATTCCATTAAAATAATATGCGTTCATGTGTTAAATAGTTCATAAAAGCATGATTAGACTTAATAATAATCCACATGAATTGGGCAGTTAAAAGTTTTGAGATGCTCAAATGTGCTTAAAGGCTAATATTCTCTTTATATTCTCTTATTTATTATTTTTAGGTTTATTCTCTTGCGTCAAACAAGTATGGATGATCTTTGCTTTACCATATTTGCTATTCTCTGTGTACAACATATGCATTGATCAATGTTTATAATGAAATCAAATCTGTTCATCATATAAAGTGATTGTGTCTCATCAGAAGAATTGGATTAAACCGATGGATTCATATGGTTTTCCTTTACAGTCTCTTTTTGAACAACAAAGATTTAGTATACAAGATTTTTAGTGAAGGTACAGAAACCTTTCAAGTTTCAATCAAGTTTAATTAAAAATATCTTCATTTTTGTTTAAATAATCAAAAATGACCTTATGGGCTTAAAAGGGTGAGTCTTTTAACTTTTAACTAATAACTTTTAATTTTTTTTGAGGGGGGAGGGGGGTCATCAGTTTGAAGATATGGTATGGTATTTTTCACCACTGGTGTCACAAAATAGAATGATAAACAAAAAAATAATAACTGTTGTAAACAGGTTTCCCAAAACACTGCCCGATCAGATCAGCAATATATACAATATAAATACACAATATATTGCATTTGGTTAGTTATGTGAAGACTGGGCTGGAACAAATGTAATGTAGTAAAGTAATAATATCAATAAAAACTGAATTAAGATTAAAGCTGAATCATATTTTCTCAAATCAATTCTGAAGTGCATTAAGGCCTTCCAGAGGAAAGCATGGCACCAGAAAACCAATAATCGCATGTGACGCCGAGATCAGATCCAAGTAATCAGAGAAACTGTTTTCCCCTGACAGCTGTCATACTGAGCTTTGATTACATTACTCTGATATTTAATTGACTCAGTATGATGGTGTGTGTTTTGAACAAGGGAACTGCATTTCTTAAAGGTATAGTTCAACTAAACATGAAGACCTGTCACCAATCCTTTTATAAGATAGTTTAGTAAGAGGAATAGACCAAAGTTGTTTTTACTGATTATATTGCCTTGCCTTGAATTCTTGATACAAATCCTTTAACGATTCAGATTTGTTGCATTTATGAAAAACCACAAGCATCAGTGAAGTTTGTTGCAGTCCTCCACCTTTTTCTTCTTATATGCCATCTCCATATGCAAAAGTGTACAAACCTCTGTATTCAAACCACAGTTTAGGCATATCGTGAATGTATGCTGAATGCACCGAGAGAGGAAGGCAAGACAATGACAATGCCAACTTCATTTTAAGGTTTAATAAAACTTGAGGACCACTGACTGTTCGGAGTCATACTGAGAATGAATAGATGACAAATGTTTTTCAGCTCTAATGTCTATATTGCTGTGTTCATGCCTTTTTTAACGAAATATTCTAAAGCATTTATTAATCATATTGTTAATTTCAATACTCACTAATACATTATTTAAAAAAGCTTGTATCTGAATGAAAAATGAACCGTTACATACATTACCTAACTTTAACAAAGATTAATAAATACTAATTAATAAAAAAACAAAAAACAAAGACTAATAAAAACAAAATTAATTGAATAGTTCAGTAAAGTTCATCAGTTAACTACATTAACTACGTTAACATGAACTACGAATGAACAATACTTCTACCGCATTTATTAATCTTAGTTAATGTTAATTTCAGCATTTGCTAATGCATTATTAAAATCACAAAGTTGTGTTTGTTAGCATTAGTTAATGTACTGTGAACTTACATGAACAAACAATGAATGGCTGTATTTTTAACTAACATTAACAAAGATTAATAAATAGTGTGATAAATGTATTGTTCATTATTCGTTCATGTTAGTTAATACATTAACTTATATTAACAAATGACACCTTATTGTAAAGTGTTACCCATTAACTAATAGGACATTAAAGTGTTAATGTTAACAACATTAGTTAATGCATTAACTAATAATGACTAATATAGTTTTACAGCATTTATCAACCTTTGTTAATGTTAATTAATAAAAATGCTCATGTTCATGTTAGTTCACAGTGTATTAACTAATATTAACACATACAACTTTTGATTTTAAAAATGTATTAGTAAATGTTGAGATTAACTAAGATTAATAAAAGCTACAGAAGTATTGTTCATTATTAGTTTATGTTAACTAATGTAGTTAACCACTGTTAACAAATGAAATGTCGCAACACTATTTTAGGGACAAATTCTCACTGATAACTAGCATACATATTACTAGCATATTGGCTGTTTATTAGTACTTATAAAGCACATATTAATGCCTTGTTTTGCATAACATATTTTAGAACACTTAATCCAGCCAATACCTAAACTTAACTACTATTAATAAGCAGCAAATTAGAAGTTTATTGAGGCAAAACCTTATTGTAGTGTTACCTCTTTTCTAAGTGCATGAACTCAATCTCTTCCATTTCCATTCCAATACATTTATTCAAAGTCAGCTTTCTCTTTCTCATAAATACACACACATACACACAACCCCCACCCACACACACCCTTCACTCAATTAGAAAGGGTGGTAAAGGTGGAGTTTGAAAGAGGCCTACACTCAGCTATAAATATGAGTGAGTGATGCTCACAATGTGCTGAGTCATGTGTCTGCAGGCCGAGCACAAATCCCACTGGACCACTAACAGAGTGACAGAACCCTGCAATCAACACTGATATATAGAAGCTGTGCACCATTAAGAAAATATGACTCTATCTATCTATCTATCTATCTATCTATCTATCTATCTATCCATCCATCCATCCATCCATGGAAGTCCCAAGGGGTTTTCAAGCAGCTCTATTAGAAAAGGATTGCACAAATCTGGTCTACATGAGAGGTCAGCAAGAAAGACGCTTGTGCTGGCATCCAACTTCTGGACCAAAATGGATATTGTCTTCCAGGACAGTTTGCTCAGGACAGATGATTTAAAAATGAAGCTGCTTGGCCACGCTTTCAAACTGTATGTTTGATGGAAAGGTCCTCATGCTAACTGTGGTGGAAGTATTGTGATTTGGGGATGTTTCGCAGCTTTAGGGCCTGACAAACTTTCCATCATAACGTCAGCTATGGATTCCACATTATACTAAAGAGTGCTTGAGGAGAATGTGAGGCCATCTGTAAAAAAGTTGTAAATTAACCTTAAAGGTGCAGTATGTAATATTGACAAATAGCAGGTTGAAATGGGTTCTGCAGTCCAAATTCAAAATACTTGATTGTCCAAATTCAATCAAGTTTTATTAATAAGAGCTGTTTATTCTGCCCCCTCCTCTTCAGACTCGGCTCTCACGCAGGATGCCAGACTGAGGACATGCAACAGGAACAGAACGGAAGGTGACAAGCCTTGCACTGTAAGTTGATTAGATGTATCTGCGTTTTTTTAGATAGATAGACAGATAGATGATCTCTGACCCAGTTTGTATGCTGGCTTCCATGGCTGAAATATGCTTTCCCCCCCCACCAACTGGCAACCCGGGGTGTCAAAATTCTATTAGGTAAATTAACAGTGGGCAGAATCACACAGACCAAAACAAAAACAGACATTCTGACAAGGAACACACATTTCAAAGCACAATAACTGGCTGTAGCATTGTTTTCTGGAGAAACAAGGATTACGCTTTATTTCGATAGTCCACTTTAGACATTCTACTAACTATAACTTTAGTAACTTTGTAACTACATGTCAACTACATGTCAACTAATTCTCATTAATTTGCAACTACATGTCTACTAACTCTCAATTGGGTAGGTTTAGGGTTAGTAGAATAAGTTGAAATATACTTGCAAAGTTTCTCATAGTCAGTATGTTGTATGTTGTGGACCCATCAAAATAAAGTGTTAGAAGATATTAAGCAGACAGTCTGCTAATACTCTAATGACTGCTAGTTGACATGTAGTTGCAAAGTTACTTACTGTTAGTAGAATGCCAAACTTTCGGCGGAATAAAGAAAAAGAAGAAAATAATAAGTATGACGAATAACAATAGTGAGTGCCTTGCATTTTGCAAGCACCCACTAATAACAGCACAGAGGAACGATACTGTTGGAATCATTTTTACAGTGTTTTTTTCCAGTTAATGAAAACATTGCTGACCAATCAGAATCCATCCTGCTTAGAAGAGCTCCAGCGTGTAAAGCGGCAAATGACAAAACTGCAGAGTGATTATTATAAACAGAATGTTATTGTGCGTTAATGTGGATGCTAATATAGTTATCATTATAGTTATCTTCATAGTTATCATTCTTGGTGAATGGGCCATTAGAGTCACGTTTGAACCATGATTCGTTCCTAGTATGTAGTAGGTAAAAGGCATACAGATGACCTACTGCTTCTGTTAAGACTCTGAAGTGTGCATCTGATGGACACTTTGCTATCCCATGAGGGCAGTGAGGGCAGTGAAGCAATGACAATGTCAACATAACAAATGTAGTACAGTTTACTGCATGAAGTTTGAAGTTTGCACCTTGACAGATAATGATAAGAAATGCCTACAAGAAGTTATTTCTGCCAAAGAGGGCAATACCAGCTTCTAAATGTAATTTGTTTTCTTTTGTTAAATCATATAACCTTCACCCATCAATACTGTCCCAAAAATGTATTTTACAGCACTGTATGCTATTATTCAGTTTGCTTATCTATCCAGATATAATAATCATGTAGTATTTAAGCTATTGACAAGTCCATCAGCTTCAGTAAGCATTATCTGCTTCAGAATTGATTATCGTGATGCTTAGCTCAGCACCGAGGTCTTCTGGAATTGTCTATAAAGGCAGAGAAGACTGAGGTGAGGCTAACTGCAATGTAAATAATCAGTAAAAAATTCAAAAGTTCAAAAATCTTAAGATGTGAAACGTGACATGCCTGGCAAATATAAGGACACAAGGGACTTGACTTTGACTTGAGTTACAATTTTTAATATGCAGAGACAACTCTAATTATACAATTGCAACATAGAAAAAAGGTACAAAAGCTGTCATTGTGACGGTAACCTTACAAAAGTTACTAATATGTACACTGCAGGCAATAAAATGTACACTTAAATTACCAAAACGCACCCTTTAGGGGTAAATAAGGTACAAAGGTACCACTCACACAGCCTTTATACCTTTTTTTCTGTATGTTGACTTAAACAATCTGAACACTGTAACTCTGTTGCACTTTCAAAGTATTGCTCTATTTAATTGTGCTGTCCGATTTGTCTTCTCAACTAATGGTGTGAGTTTGAGATTGTTTGGACGAGTTTTAATTATATTTTAATTACGTTCAAAAGCTCAGGTGTGTTCCCAAGACACTGTAGAGATATATCTGCTACACAAAATAATAAACACAATATAGCTAAATCTAAATCATTTATTTCAGTGTTGTATATTGCCATATACAGCCCTAACATTTTCTCCCTTAAAGCATTAAGGCATTATAAACATAACAGTATGATGTTCTGTAAAGTTTTATGTAAAGCACTAAAATAAATGTTACACTGATTTTGAGAAACCTCTTGAAAGTCATTAATTTTGGTGCCACTTGTGGCATAAAAATTAAACACTTTGTGTGTCAGCAAGCAGCAACCACTGCATGCTAGAACGTGCCCAGATGTTAATGAAAACAACAGCTTATTTATTCAAGCTGGATCTGTCCCAAAAACAACTGCCTTCAATTTCAAAGAGCTGCCCTTTCAAAAATATTACTTAAGGAAACTTACACTTAATTTGTGGCGAATCTGCTGCAAATAGAAACCACAAAGCTCATTTGTTTTGGAAAATAGAAACTTGCTTCGAATTTTGTCCAGTGTTCACTCTAAGCTGAAAGAATGCTGTAACATTGAAAACAGCAGCCTGCAAAGACCTGAGAAACACTGCATATACAGCAATGCACTCCAACGCACAGCCTGTTGCAACATCCGACTTCATACATCATTTACAAACCTAAAGTTCTATAAAGGTAATTGTTAGCTGGCAACTGTCAAAAATGAAATGTTATCCACAGTACTGTGAGAAGCCAGCTGGCTAGCTGGACTCAACCACACTGGTTCATAAAGAAGTTGCTTCAACAAATGCAATCCAAAAAATTGATAATAAATAACACTGGCAGTATTTTGATTTCAACACTTGGGTGTTTGTCATCCTAAACCACAAAGAAAAATCAAAATAAAAAGCATATTAAAAACATGCATGTTTGGATTAGAACGTTTTACAATATTGCATTATGTTCGATTCTGTGTGTGTGTGAATTACATGTTGCAATAAAATATGCACCACTGTTGGTGGAAGATTAAAGAGGTACAGTGTATACAGTGATAGACAAGACAAATAGATGGTGAAAATGTCTTGCCCAAGGGAAGCACAAAGCAATAATTCTCCATCACTTAGCATTTAAATCATGCTTAAGTAGCACGGAAAGAAAAATCACAAAAGTGCTGGATCAGCACAAAAAAAAAACGAAGACCAAATACAAGACAAGCTTTGAATATAACTGAATACAATGCATAATATATGTGTATTTGCGTGAGGGAGTGGATGTATCATTGCAGATTGTTTCTAGGTTTTTGAAACACAATATTATAACAAACTGCATAGAAGTGCAAAGAACAGTACTATATATTTAGTGTGAAAATGGGTTTGAATACTATGATCTCACCTGTAACTGTGGAGTTTGGCTCAACTATACTCAGATTCAAAGAAAACTGAAAACTGATGTTTAAAACCAAGCCACTTTAAATACATAGATTCTCGAATCAATTACAATGTTAAGCAAAAATTGTGGCTTTGTCCAGAGTGGGAGTGTGAGACTGTATACAAGTGCAATTAATGAAAGACAATCCACTAGGGAGGAAAGATGTGTGAACTTTAAGTGTGTGTGTGTGTGTGTGTGTGTGAGAGAGAGAGTGTGTGTGTGTGTGTGTGTGTGAGTATGAGAGAGAATGGTGCAGAGGATTTCAATAGCCTTGTTTATGAAGAATTTGGTGGGAAGTTATGTATAAGTTAAACAAGGTATCCTCAAAACTGTGCAAACACTGCAATACAGTCCTTGATGAGACTTCATTTTGACGAAGACAGCCCACTAACACCTTTTGGAAGACCTTGCATTTGATTGCTGCTATTCAAAATGACTTTTAAGGCATCCTGCAAGGCTCGGAGCTGGAATGAAATATGCCTAACCATAAATATTAAAATGATGCAAGGAAAAGAAATATGTGTATGGCAGAAACAAATCCGTTCACTGCAGGTATATCAAACACTCTACACTCTTTAGAGTGCATTCTATCCCATAAAGTACAGATTTGCTATATGTATATGGCTGGAATTCATGAAAACAATTTGTCAGCATGTTAACTACTTGTTATTTAGAGATTATGTATTAAAATAAGAGCAAGCATTTTTTTTTTTCATCAGAAACAAATCACTTGGCCTATAGATATTTTCCTTAAAATTCTTCTATACATTTTTTATTTTTAGCATACACCTCATAATGAAACTGACAATCAGTCAAGAAACTGACAGCCTCAAATAAGTGTTCTACACTGAACACATGGAGAAATCAAGGGAGAAAGAGGGATTACTGATATCCCACCGCAGATCCGGGCACACAAGCACCCTCCTCAGCAAGGTGCTGTAATATGAAACTCTGCAGTGAAAATGGTTTAAGTGTTAGAGCTAAACAGCAGTGCATCTCCATGCAGACGAGCAAAATGCAAGTGCAACAAACTCTACTGACATAAACGTCTTTTGCTCTACCACACCAGTGTAAAATGCTTCTAGAGAAGCACTGTTCGATTTTAAGACAGAAAACCTTTAATCCTTTGTTTCTATACACATGTAATTTGTTAAAATAGACTGGTTTCTTGCTCTTCTGTGTGAGTGAACAAGACTAATCATGCCGTATGTGCATTACTTTTAATATGTGGTGCATCTTATTTAGTGCATTACATTTAATACAACCATATTTACATCTAAATGAAATAGATGTAAATATGGTTGTATTAAATATAATTTTGTATGCATATGAGATTCTTACAGGAGACTCTTGTTCTGAGTGAAATAAACTGCTTGTATGTATGTATGGATATATGTACTATATGTACTATTTGTAGGTAATTTAGCTCAAAACTGTTCTTTAGCAATACATTATTACACATCCCCTGCTTTTCTGGCACATTATAGATTGAATAGACTGAATATCATTTGAATTATATGATAACTGATTCTAATTTAACTGAATTAATCGTGTTTGTATTTATGCACAAAATATAATCTTTTTTTTAAAAAAAATATATTAGACAAAATATATTTGTAAACAGGTGATCATAACAACTGACTCCACAGTTTTTTGAGTGATTGATATAATATTTGTGTATGTACTAAATCTCAAACTCTTGCAAGGCTGATGCTTAAAGGGATAGTTCACCCAAAAATGGAAATTCTGTCATCATTTACTCACCTCCAAGTTATTCCAATTCTGTATGAATTTCTTTCTTCTGCTGAACACAAAAGAAGTTATTTTGAAGAATGTGTGTAACCAAACATGTAATAGACCCTACTGACTTTAATAGCATGGGAATAAATACAATAGAAGTCAATGGGGACCACCAACTCTTTGATTGCTGAAATGTATGAAATTAATACAGGTTTGGAACAACTTTAGGATTAGTAAATGATGACAAACAATCAATTTTGAATGAACTCCTTTAACTCAGCAAGGTCGCTTTGTTTGAATTGTTGGTACATTACGTACAGATCTGCATGTTCTCTCTTTTTTCATGCCCATCAGTGTGTATAGAATAAATGCAGTTTCAATGATGTCTTCTGAATTTCTTTTAATTTAACATTATTTTTATATAAAAATATACAAACTATATTAATATGAAACATAAAAACCATTGCTGGGATAATTCCAACGGACTCTCGTGTTGGGCCGTTTTGTGCCAGGGGACCTTCGCGAGGGGAAGCACCTCACCTGTACATGCACGTGTAAACAGCAGCGGATGCCTGGCCCTGCGTGTTCTGCTGCTATCCCAGCATTAATATCTCAGTGCTGTCCCCCTCCCTTCATCCGCTGTCAACTTATCTTACTTCCCTACCTTGCGCTTTTTATCCCGCGAGCGGCTCCTTTTCTTCGCCTTCTCCTCCTCTTTCTCCTTCCGCTCCTGTTCGGCGAGCGCCTCTAAATCCTTATTCTTGCGCAGATGTTTGGCGGCTTGTGCCATAGTGCCGTTAACAGCCGGCGAGCGCCGTGACGGGCTGAGATGGCTCTGTAGCTCCGGTGATGGATGCTGGTGGTGTGGATATTATCTCAGTTCCTCTCATCCAGTCCTGCAGCACTGGAGTGAGCGTGTGCGCCGCGTCTCCCTCTCTCTCTCTCTTCTCTGTCTCTCTTCTCCGCTGCAGCACTAGTTAGTCAGGCAGACAGACCTGAGAAGGCTTCATTGAGAGGGATACTGCTGCAGTACTGCGCACCTCTCTCTCTCTTTCTCTCTCGCGCCAATATTCTCTTGTGTCTTTTTTACGTCGATCTCTCACTCTCGCGCCACTCCTCTTGTGGAATTCAACCTGCACACGTTTTCCCTCTTACATGCACCTTCTTGCGTTATATCCTCTCTGGCGTCCTATCTGCAGCAATTAACAAACAAATAGAACGACAAACACAGAAGCTTTCTGGTGGGCTGCATCCATTTTTGGGACCTTCATAAATCAATTCTGACAGCAGCAAACCCTTATGGCATTAGACCAAAAACATGGGACACCCATGGAGCAGATTGTTACTCACTCTAGTGGGTTTAGGATGGACTTTTACAAATGAGCTGAATACATAATTTAATTTTTAATCTTTAAACTGAATACATAATTTAATATTTTTCCCCCATAGGCCTACACACACTCTTAATAGGTTCTGTTTCACAGCGATGCTAAGAGAGAAGAACCTTTTGTTTTTGGTTCCTCAAAGCCCCATTTAGTGAACAGTTCTTAAAATAACCATTTTTCCTTCACACAAAGATTATTTTAATAATGTAAAGAACATTTATTCTTTCTATCCCCTTATTTTGCAAAGCGGAAGTAAGCAACTGATGATATTCACAGTGTTAAACTACTTGGCACAAGCTGATTGGTTCATGTTGCAGCCAATGTGCTTGCTGCTTTACATTTAATTGGCAGTGGTGTGTCACTAGAGCATTTAACAGTGCACTTTCAGAGTTCCTATGAACCCTCCACCTTCCCCAGCTCCACCTGTATAGATCTGCTATGGGTTATTTTATTTGATATGCTATTTGTCCAGCAGCAGTATGTCTTAAATACTCACAGCACCACATTAGCGTATGTATTGGCAGTAGCAAGTTCATGTCTACAACAACAGCAATAACCAACAGCAGCAACAATTCAGCAGCGTAGCAGATATATTCTGATGTATATCCATTACCATGCTAAAATCTTCAGAGAGTTGTCATGATAAAACTAAGAATAACAAAGTGGGGGAAAAGGTAAAACTATTTGTGCTGCAAACCAGTGTGTTTATGATTACGATAATATAAGTAATATGATAACAAATACCAGTTTGCATTATTAAGCCATATAACAGAGTGTTTTGTTCAGCTAAAATAGACTGAAGCGAATGACACCGGAAGTAATGAACATTCTAGTTACAAAAGACCTTACATTAAAAATAAGTTCTTACATTAAAAATAAGGTGGATAAAGAAACTTTTGTGCGATCGATAGGTTTCATGGATGTTAAAGATTCTTCATGGAACCATAGATGCTAATAAAGAACCATTATTTTTAAGATTAGTTTGGTGCATGTTGTGTAACTAAATAATATTTCATTTGTGGAGATTTATTTTGATAACTGGCTGCCAGAAGAGGATGGAATTTTCCCAGCTGATTCTAGTTCCTTAAACATCTTCAGTTTTTCCTTTTCATAGTCTTCTTTGGCTTGCTCTAAGGCACTATTTTCAGTTTGAAACAATATGTTTTTTTAATAACAAAACTGACCTGACATGATTAATATTGTACACATCGAAGCAGCCTTATTCTCTGAAAATAAAGGAGAAAAAGCATGTTTAAGACACTCATCAAGGATTACTCGCTCATTCCTGCCCCCTCCCTTTATCCAATAATGCAGCGGGAAGGAACCATGTGGAGCCTATGTGGACAGGGATACAAGATTTGTGTATGTGTGTGCAGACACGGACATTTTGTGCCGAAATGGAACAAAACCATGTTGAAGGACTCAATACACAGAGCTGTAAGCCGGTGTAAAGGTTTCCTTTGGGATAGTCGTGTGGGGAGGGGAGGGAGCTTCTTTTGTTTTTCGATTTCAGAGAGCATCTGCAGTGTGTATCCTGGAAAACCTGCACCTGTTCGTTTCTTACTCTCTCTCTCTCATAAAATAGCTCTACATCTCTCTCCAATATACTGCAATCTTGCTGATGCAAGCAAAATGAGGATTTAATGACCCACATCCCCTTCCAATGCTCTTAAATACATAAAGGAATATAAGCAAAACCACAAATCTGATTTTCTGTACTGTATCTACACCTTCTCAGTTTTTCTTGGGTCCTGTATAGATTGAGCATATGTACGGATAGCTGACATGAAATAGTTGTACATGTTCTATAATGTAACATGCTGAACTTTAAAAAAAAAAAAATTAAAACACACTTTGCTCTTTTTTTTAAAAAAAATAAGTATAATGTATGAAGCTCTTATGGCCTCATATTAAAGCAACTGTATGTAGTTTTGTGTATTTTTGCAACTTTGGAGCCTCCTACATTTGTGATTGTAATTCTCTCGTAAAACACACACCACTGTCCTACATTGGATAGCTGTTACACGTGCATTTGTTCCTGCCGTAAAACAATCTGCCCTTTTAGCGGAATTTCGTACCCGCTTACCAAACTTACATTCTCAAAGAACAGACATTGAGTGGAGAGTGGGAAAAAAACACAGAAACCATTCGCCTTATTAAAATAAGTCATTATACCATCAGAATGAATTTGAAACTGATATTTTACATTTAAAATTGTTTTAACTGAAGAACAATGTGGAATATTTGGACTTTTAAAAATGAAAGTTGTCACTCCACTGGACTATTTAAGATGAAAGCACAAGGGTGATGAAAATTGTGGAATTTTAACCGAACCTGTAATATTTTTGTATTATTTCTGCAAAAGATGAAGTTACTGTCACAAAAATCAGAGAACACTGACCACTAGAGGGCAGTGCAAATAGGGTCAAACTCTTTGGCTCTTTCTTAGGACCAAGGGAAGGGTTAAAGTTTTTGCAGGTTGCATGGCCACTTTAGTCCCTACTGTTAGATACAGTAACTACACCAGTAGCCAGCAAAAAACATCCTTTCTTATCATTCAGAAATCATCATTCATCTTTAATATCCATTCCAGAGTATTTTCTCTAGATTTTTTTTTTTTTAATCACAAGTATTTAATTCTATTACAGTAGCCTATAAACTGTAAGTTACCAGAGACTAATTTGTTTGGGCTCTTTAAAACATGAAATGGTCTTATTGGACATATGAACATATTTGT
The DNA here is from genome assembly GCA_021397915.2 of Tor tambroides. Classification (NCBI taxonomy): domain Eukaryota; kingdom Metazoa; phylum Chordata; class Actinopteri; order Cypriniformes; family Cyprinidae; genus Tor; species Tor tambroides. The sequence continues at coordinate 24,271 of JAFVLL020023981.1, forward strand.
CTCTTTGGTGCCATCACCATTGTCTTGTATCCTATTCCTGTGAAATAAAACAAAGAACAAACAAGAAACTGAACTATCAAACAAACAGAAAACATGGACTTCCAATAAGATTAAAGTGTATTCATGCAGCACTGGAAGACAATCCATCTTCAATTTATTCATTAACCTTGTCAATTTTTCATTAACTGAGGTTTTTCAATTCATGTTATGACCATTTAAATGCAGTAACTTGTGCATGATACATGTAAGGATCTCAAAAGGGTTGTGATGCAACTATCTGAAATGTGCTCTCTTCACACTGAGCTAACTCCCACACAAATGCTGTTCATAGAGTGTATCTTTCAAGGAATGTTATAACATTTCAAGAAATATTATAAATATAATACATACAATAGTGGATCATGTTTGTAAAGTATTATATCTTAATTGTTTTTAAAACTGGTAATGCTTCCTAGATTTGAACAAATATAATACAGACTTTTACCAGTAATGCTCACAAAGGCTGTTTATGTGTATGTTGTTCAAAAATAGTAATATTTTATAATGACTGTGTTCTATTGTATTATATTTTAATGAAATTTATTCTTGTAATGCTAATTGTTTTTCAGCAGCCATTACTCCAGTCTTCAGTCTCACATGATGCTTCAGAAATTACAAGATTACCAGAGATATATAATTTTCAAGATTACAAGAATTTATAATCAATTTAATGCATTCTTTAAAAATAAAATGAAATATTTCTGATACTAAACTATTGAACAGTAATGTAACTAACCTTAAATATTAAATTAACCTGGAAGATGTTTAAAAAAAATATCTAACAACTATAAATTAATGTTTATATTTAAATGTTACTGTTTTGGTAACTTAATACTAATTTTTTATATTGCACCTGGTATTGCTTATGGCTGTGCAGTCTGGTGAGATAGCTAAGGATCTGTATCAACAACCCCAAATTTAATGCTTTACATTTTCATATTGCTCTATTTTCTAATGAGAATTAATTATAATGTAAGTTATGTAAGTTTATCTTTAGTACCAGTAACAAATGAGATTTCTACTAGTAGAACTGAGACAACTGAGATTCTACTGAGATAACTACTAGTAGAAAACTACTGTCAGGTGTACAGCATGATCATAGGCTTTAGAAGGGTAGCAGGTAGTGGCTTATAGCTGATTGTGGCAGTTCTCAGCCGGTGTAGAGCTCTATTGGAAGACATTAGGTGCATCTAAGTACTTAGGTGCCCGTGAGAGGTCATATTTGGTTCACTTAGTTTTGTCGTGGCAACGACATATTAAGTCGTGGGAACGTGATATTATGTCGTGGCCACGAGATCGTTTTGTCGAGGTAACAACATCCTTATGTCGTGGCCTCGAGATGTTACGTTGAGGGAACAACATCCATTTCTCGTGGCCACGACTTCTTATGTTGAGGGAACTACATATTTTTCTCGTGGCCACGAGTTTAATGCTACGTGACCATAGCAACCCGGGATTATCAGGGATTCATTAATATTTTATTTTGAATTAAGAAATTATTATTAGCCAATTATTATATTTTTATATTCGTTTTTCCCTTCATTTCGATCTCTTTACATAACGTTCTGAACAGTTTTGTAAATAAGCCTACTGTAAATGCTCAACATACAGCTTTCATTATGCTGACTGGAATTTATAGCCAATATTTCTCTTTTTTTCTGCGAATTAATAATTATTAATATTATAGCCTACTGCCTAGTGTTTCGTTGAGGAATTAATCAATCATTCACGTAGTTTCATTTGTAAATGAAAACACAACACGCTCATTTATCATCAGGCACTGGCATAAATAGCCTACAATCATAAAGTATTGGCATAATTGTCAGGCGTTCGCAGTATTTGCAAAATATATGGCAGCAAATAGCATAATTACACAGAATATTAATTAGGTAAAGAGATACACGAATTGAAAGGGGAAATAATAAAATATTATATATGAAATAAATATAAAAATATAGCCCTATCAAGTTAATATAACCTAATAATAATAATAATAATATACAATTATTAAATGAAATGTTTAATGTTAATAAAAATGTTTTATTCATCTCTGATGGGTTGCTATGGTCACGTAGGTTTGTTTACGCGTTAAACTCGTGGCCACTAGAAAAATATGTCGTTCCCTCAACATAAGAAGTCGTGGCCACGAGAAATGGATGTTGTTCCTTCAACATAACATCTTGAGGCCACAACATAAGGATGTTGTTACCTCGACAAAACGATCTCGTGGCCACGACATAATATCACGTTCCCACAAATTAATACCTCATGGCCACGACATATTATCACGTTCCCACGACTTAATATGTCGTGGCCACGACAAAACTAATAAGTGAACCGAATACGACCCCTCACGGGCACCGTAATATAGAGCCACTAACATGAGGGACATTATATTTTAGCTTACCATAAAGGCTTGTCAGTGCACATTATTCATATTTTAATACAGAAGTCAATGGAAGAGATGTATGTAATGTTTGTAATTTGCTGATCATGCAGGTAGCTGCAAAATTTGGCAACATTTTCAGCCTCAGAGTGGGCTATGACAAGATTGTGCTAGTGTCTGGATATGAATGGGTGAAGGAGGTTTTGGTGACACAAGGAGACTACTTTCTGGACCGGATCATATCTCCTCCTTTTAAAGAAGTAGTTCAAGGAGCATAGTTTTTCTTGTGTGTCAGAATTATTGATAAGAACCACAAAAAATTTACCTGAATCTCTGACATCAAAACCCAGTCACTCAATGAACAAGAGTTGGCAAATAAAAAATAAACTTTTTGTGCAGGCATTTCTCTGAGCAGTGGATACAAGTGGAGGAAGCAGCACCATTTTACTGCCTTTCACTTGAAGGCCTTTGCAGAGGGCAAAAATGCTTTGGAGCATCACATTCAACAAGAATGCATCTGTCTGTGTCAGAGCTTTGAGGAAGAGCAAGGTCCGGTGCTGTATTTAGCCGTGTCTCTTGTAGTTCGCCAAATCCACTACTTAGTGCTGCAAATTTAAACTTTAAATTCAGTTTTATTATTTACACACTCTGATATATTGTTCCAAACCCCATTTTTTGCTTAACGTAACAATAATATTACTTGACAGGAAGCCCCTTCAACCGTCATGACATCCTAAACAATGCCACTGTTAATGTAATTGGATGTTTTGTGTTTGGGAAGCGTTTTGATGAAAACTTCACTGACTTCCAGAACTTCTCAATTCAGACGCCATGTTCACTGAAAATATTCCATAAATTCAGGTACTCTTTTCACTTTTTTCTTCTGTGAAATCCATTGTGATGGATCCTTTAGCACAGCGGAGAGATTACAGATGACCAGTGTGCCCTTGTGTGAAAGCATTATAATATCATAGTTTTTTTTTTCATTTAAAGTCAACACGAAATGGCATTCACAACCCATTTTAGGGCTTGAAAAATTAGAGAAAGGAAAGTTGTTTTAAAGGTAAAACAGTTATATGTTGTAATGTAAAAGTTATATAGGTTATATGTTTGATAAGACAAACATTTTCTTTCTTTAGTACACAATGAAAACAGGAACATGCATTAAGAGAGCAGATTTTGATTTCATGTTGACTTTAAATTAGTATGAATATCAATCATAAGCTCTGCTATGCTTTGACAAAATGAGTTTTAAATCTGGTCCAGTGTGTCTGAATCATGGTTTTATTTTAGAGACGGAAGGATACAGAGGCTGCTTTCACTGGGGATAACCTTGCCTGTATCGCTGTGGACCTGCTTAAGCATGGGACGCAAACCATGACTGATACCCTACGATGGGCTTTACTTCTAATGATAAAGTACCCCAACGTACAAAGTAAGTGAACTTGAAAACATCTATTCTTTGAAATCACCATATAGATTTATAGTAATAGTCTTACTTAATGAATAGTTAGCCCAAAATTTAAATTTGCTCGAAATTTACTCACACTTAGGCCATCCAAGAGGTAGATGAGTTTGTTTCTTTTTAGAACAGATTTGGAGAAATTTAGCGTTAGATCACTTGCTCACTGATGGATCCTCTGCAGTGAATGGGTGCCGTCAGAATGAGAGTCCAAACAGCTGATAAAAACATCACAAAAATCCACAAGTAATCCACATGACTACAGTTCATCTGTTAACATCTTGTGAAGTGAAAAGCGGCATGTTTGTAAAACACAAACACATCATTACAACATTTTAACATTAAAACAATTACTTTTGGCCAAAATATGAGTCCATAATCCATAATAATGGTTCCTTCAGTGAAAAAGTCCATGCCCTGTTGTCGTCTCACATTAAAATCCACCAACATATTTGTTTTGGACTGTTTTCGCTTGTTAATGATGATTGACCTATGCATATTTATCTCCTGGATCAGACAAGACGACTTTTTCACTGAAGTAATCATTACAGACTCATAATTTTAGCTGGAAGCAACATTTTAAAACATCTGAACGATTTCATTTCTTACAAACACGCAACTTTTGGCTACACAAGGCATTAAATGATGGACTGGAGTGGTGTGGATTAATGTCATGTTTTCATCAGCTGTTTGGACTCCCATTCTGACGGCACCCATTCACTGCAGATGATCCATTGGAGAGCAAGTGATGTAATGCTAAATTTTCCCAAATTTGTTCTGATGAAGAAAAAAAATCATCTTCATCTTTAGATGGCCTGAGGATGAGTAAATTTTCAGAGTTTTTATTTATTTATTTTTTTGGGGGGGGGGGGGGGGGGGGAATATTAATATAATTCATGATGTGAGTCACAATTACCTGTACTATATGTGTTTGTTAACATAGCCACTAAATTGTATGATTTGTTGTCATTTTTCACAGAGAAAGTTCAAGATGAAATCGACTGTGTAACTGGGAAGTGGCGGCAGCCAAGTTTGGTAGACCGAGCCAGTATGCCTTACACAGACGCAGTTCTTCATGAAACTCAGAGAGTGACCAACATCTTCCCTCTGACTGCGCCCCGTCTGACAAGTCGAGACTCAGTATTGGCTGAATATTTCATTCCTAAAGTACTTCTGCTCAGTTGTACTGTTGTTGTACTGTTGTTGCTCTGATGAAATTTGCCATGGTAGCACTTCTTGGATTGTTTTCTCCTTCGGGTTAATTGCTTTTGCTTGTATTTATTTGCTTTGGGTAATTTGTAAATTGCATTGGGTACGTACAGTATTGGAAACTTGAACAAGGTTAGTAAGGAAAAGTGTTTAAATGTTTTTAATGAGCCTGATAAAATGAATTGGTTTGTATCAGTATTGGTAATAAGTGGATCATTCACATTAATTTGAAAACCCTGATAAAACCCCTTGTGAAAAAGAAGTGCACTTAATTGTATTGAATGTGCACTTGTAGTTGTAGTCAAACCTTAAAAGTACATTTTAAAGAATTGGACTTTCAGATAATATAATATTAATTAAACTGCCATGATTCACTTAAGTACACTTAAAAAGTTTCAAATTGAAAGTTTTACTTTAAAGTATATTTTAAATCATTATGTTTTAGTAATTTTTCAAACTTTAAAGAGAACACTTATTCTGATGTGTTGACTAACATAAAACACATGTACAGTACTTGATTATAATTTTAACTGTAATGTGTTATTACATTTACAGTTAATATATGTTAAATGTACTGATTTGCAACTTCACCCTTTATAAATATGCAACTACAAATATATTTAAATATATGACATACACACTGAAATAGAAATAGCATTAAAATATATTTTAGATTACCATTAATACTTGTTAGTATAATCGGCAGTACACACAGAAGTAATTATGAAATTACATATAAAGATGCTTACTTATGTCCTATTAGGTGAAAAAAACCCACTATTATATTAATTGCATTTAATATAAATTTTAACTATAATACATTTTCATCAGTTGTAAATGACATGCAATTAAGTGTCAGAAAACATCACATTCAGTTAACACTTAAGTATATTCTTTTAAAGTATATTATTTCCATAATAAGTACTCATTGTAAAAGTATGCTAAAATATACTTCTTTTTTACAAGGGGACTTCATTCATAGATATGGATGTTTGGCCTTGTGCTGATGAAAATACAAACTCTGCAAACTCTGGCATTATAATATATATATATATGGCTGTAAATATATGAGTATTTTTTTCTCTGTTTCCTTTCACACAAGGGCACACTGGTCATGTGTAATCTCTCCTCTGTGCTAAAGGATCCATCACAATGGAAAAAACCAGATCAGTTTTGTCCCGAACACTTCCTAGATGACCGAAGGAATTTTAGGAAACGGGAAGCATTTTATCCATTTTCAGCAGGTAGACTTTCATTGTATTTCACTCACACTTACAAATGATGTTTTAATGTATGATGAAGTGTGCATACATGTGTCCTGCCTTTAAATTTGTCCAGGGAAAAGGTCATGTTTGGGTGAGCAGCTGGCACGAAATACACTCTTCCTATTCTTCACTTCGCTCCTCCAGAGGTTCTCATTCTCAGCTCCTGAAGGACTAGGACCTCGCTTTAAGAACCAGGAACAGGTCAAGACATCCCAAGAACCCTCCCAGATCTTTGTGTCATTACGCTGATAGAAACTATAGGAATCACATCTGAACTGATACTGAGTTCTATTAATAGATGGATGTTATGTTAATACATGCAGTAAAATGCGGTCAACATGCAGTACAGTGTTTAGCTGAAATATAAATATCTCTTTCTTTCTTTCTATCTATGTTTGATTCTGTCCAATATGAAAAGATTTATTCGATAGTGATGAAGTATATGCAAGGATTATTCATTGTTAATGTAATTATTATGTTTTTTTATGTTTAGACCGCAAAATGTTAATACAATGCAAATGTGAAAATTATGCTATAAATTGTAGCATGTAATTGATGTAAGATCCACTTTATTCCCTAGAAACCATGCAACAAAGAATGAAAAAATACCCTGTTGACTTATATACAGTAGATATTTTCCTGTATTTTCAGTGATATTGTACAATTGCTTTATATTTTGAAAATGATCCCTTGTAAAGAGAATATCATTTTAAGAACAGTTTTGAAACTATCTGGGAAATAATAGGTGAGCGCAGTATTATAAACATCTGACAAGGTACATTATCTCCACCAGATGGTAGTAGAGCAGCTCTTGAGACCAAACAAACTCTTAAGAACCCCTCTTTTTCTCTCCATTTACTTTTTAGCAACAGTAAGTTTCTTCCAAAAATGCAGATTCGTTGTGTTGTGAAAAGACCAGAGTCATTGCACGCTCTCGTGACAGTACAGTTTACTGAAGCAAGATGATTTCTGCCCAAAGTGGAAACAATCATGCTTTATCGTGAAATCCAAATTTTTGCTTGAAAAATATTCTATAGAAACAACATTTATGGCGTTGTGCTGAGGTTCATGTATCAGAGCGCTGCGTCTGAACTTTTGCAGCGGGGCATTCGTTAGTTTTCTACTGCACGAGCTTTTCACACGCTTAAAACACATATTTCACCTTGGACTAACTGAAGAAGAGTTTTTGTTTTTTTAATTATTGGTGTATTTTACGAGTGTAATAAATGTGCCATGCCGTTTGTGGAGTTCGTCGCAGGATGGATTTCAGGTAATTCTTAACTTTGGCTTTGGAATTCTTAACATGTCTGGTTGAAATAACAGGGAAAAACATTTGCTAATAGTTGACTTTGAATCAGCTCGGTTTTATCAGCCATTAACTGAGAAGTTATAAACATCACGGTAGTACCATGATATTCTTTACGACGCCCCTCGTACGTGTAAATACCATAGTGTGTATGAATATGTAAACACTGGTAGCCTATATATCAGTGTATATTACTGGTAGCTCAAAAGCATTAAGGCAAGACAACATAGGTGAATGGGTCATTCTTCAATTGGGGTGGCAAATGTGAGGCAGAATTTATAAAAAATGCTTGTTTGTTTTTTTCTAATATATTGCTATGCATTTAAAATTAGTTTAATATATTATATCCATTAAAATGAAAGCTTAAGAGCACGGAGCACGGTTTCAATCAAACACTGGTGACACAGCCACTTATGTCTATGTCATTTTGAAGTAACACCACAGACGTAATATAACACCACAGACTTTATATTGCAAGTTACTATAGGTTCTGTGGTGTTACCAGAAAAGACAGTAACACCACAGACAAATCAGCCTAAATCCAGACTTTTCTAAAATAGAGGCTGCCATCATGATGATTTCAAGATCAGGGGACATTTTGGAAATATTATTTATCAAAATTTTGATTAAAATATGTCAGATCTGCAAGTTATCAACATAACACCACAGACACTAATAAAGTGCGACACATGAAATTGTCAGAAATTTCGTTACCTTTAAGAAAATTAATAAGAAAGAATGTACTCCCCATGCACCCCTCAGATCAACCAGCACCTGCAAGGACCTTTACACACAGGAAGCAGTCCAAATAGAATCCCCCCTTTGTTGTAACACCACAGACATGAATTTGGGGGACACAACTTTTTTCTTAAATGTAACAAAATATGTATTTTTTTTAAAACAATTGGTAACACTTTATTTTATGGTTACATCTATTAGTTGCTTATTAGCATGCATATTACTAGAATATTAGCCATGTATTAGTACTAATTAAGCACATATTAATGCCTTATTCTACATGTCCTTATTCTACATCCCTAATCCTACCCAATACACTAAACTTAACAACTACCTTACTAACTATTAATAAGCAGCAAATTAAGAATTTATTGGGGGAAAAGTCATAGTTAATAGTTAACAAGTGTTACCTATTCTAAAGTGTAACCAAACAATTTAATAAAATTGTACATGTTAAATAAAATCTATATTCACAATATAACCACTTTATTTGTGTTAAAAATGTTATATTGTTGCAGTTACATTCCATGATACCTCTCTAAGGTATGGCGGGAACATCCATATTTTGTTACAAATGCAATCTCTAAAACTCAATTAAATATGTATTTTAAAACAAAAATGTAACTATTAACAGTGCACAAATTGTGTTTACCCTACAGAATACAAACATGCAAACATTTTATGATTTATTGGTATTTAAAGTTAATTTCAACCGTTGTAAAGTAGAGGGACACCACTTGCCACCACAAATGAAAGGGGGGCTTTTATGTAGACCTACTGTAAAGAGTTACAGACACAAATAGATAAAGTGTAATAAAATAATCACTTAAATGTGTATTTTAGATTTTCTTTCCACTAGTCTTAAAAAAAACAAGATATGGAAATATGGATCCCAAAATTTCAAAATTAACCAGTGCATGAAAAAACAATGGTTTTGCCTGTAGTATATTGCCTTAACAATTAATACGATTTCTTCACAAATGGTGCAACTGCATACTCTTTGTACAAGTTTATAAGAAATATAGTCATTACTCTGTTACTCTATTATAAATGTTTCATAATATCAGACTGCAAACTGTTCAATGATTCACAAATGGTTAATCATATGTGATGTCAGGTGCTGTTGGTTTAGTTGTTGGACACCCTTTGGACACAGTAAAGGTGAGTTTCTTTCATAATAGATTTGAAGTATGTGTGATTTGCTGGTTTTCAGTCACTGACACTACTAATGCAGCTGATGCCTTTATTTTGGTCATAGGTGCGCTTGCAGACCCAGGCTGTGTATAGAGGGATATTTGATTGTGTGGTCAAAACATACACACATGAAGGAGTAAGTTACCAAAAACTACATTGTACATATACTGTATATACAGTACATATACATATACAAAGTTGTGCTCAAAATGATTCATACTTTTGGTAAATATAATCAAAGGCGGCTGTGATAGTAAATCTGCATTGTTAATCCTTTTGATTTTTTTATCTTAAAAAAATTTACAAAACTCACTTTTCACTGGAGTATAAGAATTTAAAATGGGGGGGGGGTCTCAGTCTGAAATAAATGTTTTTCTCTAATACACATTGGCCACAATTAATCATCAGTATTTTATCCAATACTTTTTGCAACCTCCTTTTGCCAAGATAACAGCTCTGAGTCTTAACCTCTAATGCCTGGTAAGACTAGAATTAGAGAACATCTGACAAAAGATCAGGGACCATTTCTTCTTACAGAATCACTCCAGACCCTTAAGATTTCCAGATCCATGTTGGTGCTTCTCCTCTTCAGTTCACCCCACTCATTTTCTAAAGGGTTCAGGTCAGGGAACTGGGATGGCCATGGAAGAAGATTGGTTTTGTGTAGAGATCGACCGATATATCGGTTTACCGATATTTTTCCCGATATTTAAGCATTTTACCATAATCGGGTATCGGTTTTATAATATCGGATT
>JAFVLL020023982.1:0-13307 GCA_021397915.2 Tor tambroides
TCTCCAGTGTGGATCCTCTCATGCTGTTTTAAACAGGTCGCTGAAGTAAAAGTCTTTTCACACTCAAAGCACGTGTACTCTCTCACACCAGTATGTGTTTTCTGATGTATTTTCAAAATTGAAAAATGTGAAAAACTCTTTCCACACAAATGACATGAGTACGGCTTCTCCTTTGTATGAACTGTCAGGTGTCTCTTCAGGTTTGAAGCCCTCAAAAATGTTTTATCACATTGATCACGAGTACAGTTTCTCTCCAGTGTGGATGTTCATGTGATCCTTAAGTTGTGATGATTGTGTGAAACACTTCTCACACTGATCACAAGTGTACGGTTTCTCTTCAGTATGAAGTCTCATATGCTTTGTAAGGTTTCCTTTTCGTGCAAAATTCTTTCCGCACTGATTACATGTGTACGGTTTCTCTCCAGTGTGGATCCTCTCATGTGTTTTCAGACTGGATGAATCACTGAATCTCTTGTCACAGTGTGAACACTTATAAGGTTTCTCTCCAGTGTGGATCCTCTCATGTATTTTCAGGTCTGATGACCTATTGAATATCTTGTCACAGTGTGAACACTTATAAGGTTTCTCTCCAGTGTGGATCCTCTCATGTGTTTTTAGGTCTCCTGAATCACTGAATCTCTTGTAGCAGTGTGGACACTTATAAGGTTTCTCTCCAGTGTGGACACTCTCATGTGTTTTCAGATGTGCTGACTGAGTGAATCTCTTGTCACAGTGTGAACACTTATAAGGTTTCTCTCCAGTGTGGATGTTCATGTGTGCCTTCAAGCTTGTTAAGTGTGCAAAACTATTTCCACATTGATTACATGTGAACGGTTTCTCTCCAGTGTGAACTCTCATATGGCACATAAGGGTAACTTTTTGTGTGAAACTCTTCTTGCACTGATTACATGTGTGCCGTTTCTCTCCAGTGTGGATGTTCATGTGAACCTTCAAGCTTGTTAATTGTGCAAAACTCTTCCCACATTGATCACAAGTGAACAGTTTCTCTCCAGTGTGAACTCTCATGTGAACATCAAGATTATATTTGCTTGTCAAACTCTTTCCACACTGAGTGGAAGTGAAAGTTTTCTTGGCTCTTCTTTTCTTTAAATCTTTCTGTTTGGTTTGAGAGCAACTCAAAGGTTTTTCTGCAGTTCTGACATGATTTTTCTCCTCAACTTCACTTTTGTTCTCACTTTCTTCAATAAACTCTAAAATAAAAGCAAAAACATTTCACTTGTCAGTAACTTGAAAGAATAAAAAAAACAGGAATGTGAAAGTACATAAGTTTGTTCCTTCTGATGCAGTTTTATAAACTAAACTTCCCTGAAAATATCATTTTTAAAACATTACATACACAAATCCCATGTTTCTAAAAGGAGAACTATTCAATATGTTTGAAAAAAAGGTTGTTAAAAAAAATCCCCCTATTTGCTGCTCCATTTATTCAAAAGCTCTAAAGAGTACTACTAATCCTAAACTACTTGAAACTTTATAACTGTCAGTATTATTAGTCTTCTGGGGTCGAAGACCATGTATTTTCTTGATGATCATAAAAATAACTAAAACTTCTCCATTAGTTTTGATCACAGATAAGAATAAAGTATCATTTGAAACCGCAAAGGGGCTACTTTTATTTGTGTATAGTAACAACAATATGCTTTTGTAAAATAAAGAAAATAAACAAGGTGCGCGCTCTGCCGTCTGTTACCTCTCTTCACAGACACGTAAATTAAACATCCTGAATCTCAGCAAATACTTGCCTCACAGACATCTGAAATACATGTATAGAAAGCTTGAAAATCTGCTTTTAAATCACGCTGTTCGTATCACCCTGCAGCCCTGCTGTGCTCATTAAAAATCCCAGGATGTCCTTCCAAAAAGAGTAGGGGTGTAACCCCGGCATCCTGCCCAAATTTCCCCATTGGCCTCTGACCATCATGGCCTCCTAATCATCCCCATACACTGATTGGCTTTCATCACGCTGTCTCCTCTCCACCAGTAAGCTGGTCTGTGGTGGGTGTTCTGGCGCAATATGGCTGCCGTCGCATCATCCAGGTGGATGCCCACATCACCTCAAAAAAAGGTTAATCTCAGATACAGTTAGTTTTTGGAAGAAGGCGTGCTGAGAGGAATGAAACAGTGGGGTGGTTTCCCGGACAGAGATTAAGCCTAGTCCCGGACTAAAATGGCCCTTTAAACCAGATTAACAGAAATCTACTTTCTCTGTCATGGTTTTAATTTAGGGAGTAACTAAATATCAATATATCCCGATATATTTTTTTCAACAATGGTGATATGAATTTTAAACACTTTTACAGTATTTAAATTTACATTACCAATGTTTCTTATACACTGATTTATTTGTGGTGTCTTGCCACTAAAGGCTTTGACAATTTGACTTTGTTGAATAAACATAAGCACAACACGTTAAAAAAATCATAACACAGCGTGGGTGATTTATATGAATGTATCTTTGAAGGGAACCGTCTTCAGAAACGTTTCGATGTCATTTTCATTTTATCTGATAAAGTAGTGTTCATGAGCTCAGTGCTGCTTTGTGTACAGCCATTACCAGGGAAACCACTGTTTCTACCGCTCCAGAAGTGCATCCTGCTGGAAGACAATGAGCCCGTCTTCAGAAACATGTTTTTGTTAGGGCTGCTTGATTATGGCAAAAATCATAATCATAATCGGGGGGGGGGGGGGGTAGTGTAATTAATTGAATGTAAAATAAAACAGCATAGTCTTATAAAAACTACAAAAGTCCTTCAGTCAAGAGAAGTGAATGATTTTGTTTTTGTCTATTGTTTGATTAATATTAAGCACAGAAACGGCAAAAGGAATATTACTTGTTGCCGCTTTAAGAGCCTCACGGATCCAAGTAACTGTTACACTTGTATTTTCATTCTCAACTGTTTACGTTAATTTAAAACATAACTGACGAAGGTTTACATGAATAAACACCAAGCGCTACATTTTGGCATAGTTTTGCATGTATTTGACCACTTAGGCATGCAACAAAGCTTTTGGGGTTACTTTACCCCAAAAGCTTTGTTCGTCTTTGTTACACAATTTAAGATATTTTGGATGAAAACCATTGACTGTCATACAATTTTCACTATCAAGGTCCAGAAAAGTATGAAAGACATTGTCAGAATAGTCCATCTGCCATCAGTGGTTCAACCATAACGTTATGAAGCTACGAGAATACTTTTTTGTACGGAAAGAAAACAAAATATCTTAAATTGTGTTCAGAAGACGAACGAAGCTTTTACAGGTTTGGAACGACATGGGGATAAGTGATTAATGACAAAATTTTCATTTTGGGTTGGATCAACCCTTTATCTCTCAAATGGACCACTGACACTCTATCTACAATCTCAATTAGGAGCATCAATGGTCCATTGTAGAAATAGGTGGCGGTAATTAGGCATGGGACGATAACCGGTTTCAAGCTATACCCCGGTTTGGAAAAGTCACAGTTTCAAAGCCACTAAAATTTTTCGTTATACTGTTTCTGCGGTATGCGCAGTTTTTTACGTAACGTAGACTAATCATGTTCCGTACACAACGATGTTCTGTACAGAGGACTTTTTAGCGCCGATCGCTAAATAAACACTTCCAGGTTGTACATAAACTGTGTCATCTTCATTTCTCCCTCTTTCACCCCCGATCAAGACAGAGACCCACCCACCCACCGTTTGTTTCAGTGTTGAAATGTTGTGTTGAAATACACAGAGCCGTAGTTCACTGACAAGCTAGGCAATTTCGTGTTCATAATTGAAGGCGATTCGCCTGCGATTATTAACGCGATATTGCCTATCTTCCCAGAATTGGCTCAGATTATCTTTGGACTGAGCCGAAATAACTAAACAGTTTGTTTTTTTTATTCATCTTTGTTCAAAAGTTATGATGTCAGGGCTTGAATTTCGGCGCGGGATTGCGGGGATCGCGCATAATTTAAACCATTCCCGCAAGTTTAACTTTTATAATGCGAGAAATTCCCGCACAAATATATTTGCTTCATCTCAGATTAAATACGTCTGAAAAAAAATAAATCACTGGTTCAAACAGCCTGTCTTTTTTTTTAAAACAGCGCTGCACCGGCCTTCTCTGTCGTTGAGTCCTGGTAGCAGAGCGTCGGCGTGTTCTCCGTGGCCCGCGTCGCACTGATTCACACAAGCCTGTGTCACGCGCTCTAATATTCTGAGTCATAATGAGCTGCTTGTGAAGATAGCATCGGCTTCCAAATTATATTATTTTAATCCCGAAACTCAAACATTAAATGTTCTTTATAGTGTGTGAGTGGATAGAGCGCGCCTGCCGACTCAACACAGCAGCAGCGAAGCGCGAATAAAACAACATCATCTCATCTTAAAATGTGCATTTTATCGAAAGTTAACATGAATGAACATGAGATAAAATAGACTCCTGTTCACTGATCGTCATCATCTCTCACGTGAACACCCCATGTTTCCTTGTGCGAAGAGACGCCAACAGCTTGGTATGCATAATATTTGTCCTTGTGTTATTTAATTTATGTCGGAATAAAGATCATTCACTGAAATGGTTTTTAATCTTTGGAGAGCTTTTTTTTCTTAAATAAAAACAAATATAACACTCTGATTAGATTATTTCACAACGCTTAAACGTTAGGGGAAAAAATTATTTGGCTATAGAAAGCAGAGACATTTCTTTTTTATTCAGAAGGCACAAAAATGAAAGCAACTCAAAATATGAAGCATTAAGCGACATTAAATTTGTTATCCAAAAAATTCCAAATTAATTCAGTTCAAGTGAACTTTTTTGATTGTTTGAACACGTGACTGCGCGTTTCTGCTTGTTTTCTACTGTTATGCAAAGTCACAAGCAATGGAAAAAAGTGACTAAAATTGAACTGAAACATGAAAGACACTGAAACTGAGATACATTAATATATAGTTTAAACAGAGTTCTTAACGTTAATTTGAAGGAGAGCATGACGTATTTTGTATGAAGTTTTGAAAAAGCAAAGAACTGAACTGATCTGAACCCATGAAATGCACTGAAATTGAGAGACCTTAATATATAGTTCTTAATGTCAGTTTGAAGGAGAACATGGTGTATTTTGTATAAAGTTTTTTTTTTAAAACAAAGAAATTGAACTGAAACTGGAATATACAAATACAGTGATTCTTAATATATAGTTTTAATACAGTTCTTAATGTCAATTTGAAAGAGAGCATGACAAATTTTGTTATAATTCTTTGAAAACCAAGATACATAAAAACTGTAGACAAAGTTTTATGTCCCCCACCCCCCCCAGAATCTTTAAATCCCCCCCATGTGACCCATGTAAGGGGGGAGATTATTAATTTAATTACAGTGGCTATAGCATTTCTGTCCTAAAGAAATGGCCAAATATTAAAGATTAAGTGGACATTTGAATTAAATGGTGTTTGGTCAATATTAAACAAGGAGTAATATGTAAAAAATAACATCAGGCCGTCAGCGCCCCCTGCAGGCCTGTGTTGTAATGCGTACATTACATCTACATTAGCCTATTGTTTATAATACATTATGTATTTTAAGTTTTGGTCAATAAAGCCATATGATTTCTTGCTTTTGATACTTTATTTGAACTAATTATTATTGCATCATTGCTATTATATATGTATTTTAAGTCATTTTAAAAGCTATTGTTCACTTACATCTATTTTTATTACCACAAAAAAAAAAAAAAAAAAAAAATTATATATATAAATTATAGGGCACTATGAAATCTGTTTTATTTCCAAACTCAGGTTTTTTCACCCAAGTAAATTCTGGTAAATACTCCTTTAAAAAGTGTTTTTTTGATCAGAATTTTATTATTAGTAGACTAGAATACGTGGATATATTGTCATTCTTACAATAATGAACTTTGATTTCAGAGATTTTGACTATGAGATGGACATTTGCTTCTTGCACTCTATGTTGCACTTTACTTTTGCTTTAAAAAAGGATTTCATGGAAATTTGAATTTAATTTTGTTTAATAAAATATTCTTAAGTAAAATTGTTGATTTTTTTGTGGGACATTATTCATTTAGATTAATCAATAAATCAGTAAATTAGTCAATAGATTAATCAAAATAAAAATAGTTAGTGGCAGCCCTAGTTTGCGCACACTTTATTAAATGTGTTTTGGACTGTTAAAGGGAAACACCCATCCACTACAATGATAGAGCTTAGAAGTGAGGGGACAATTTTTAATATAACTCTGATTGGATTCGTCTGAAAGAAGAAAGGCATATACACCTAGGATGGCTTGAGGGTGAGTAAAACACATGCTAATTTTCATTTGGGTGAACTAACCCTTTAATTACCCTACTACTCTGCTGTGTGGTATTGAGAAAATATAGATGTCAAGGCAACATAATAAAAATAAATAATAATATAATAATAGCATTATATATATATATATATATATATATATATATTAGTGCTGTCAAAATTAGTGCGTTAACACAGTAGATTTTCAGATCAACGCGTTAAATTTATTTAACACCGTTAACGCGGGGCGGAGCCTAGGGTTGGTAGCTTCCCCACTCATAACTGCTGTTTCTGTCTGTTTTTTTCTTGACAAGAAGTCCATTTATTCAGTTGCAGAACATCTTTACGATCACATCAATCCGGAGACGTTTCGGATGCACGCTCCAGCTACACTTCAGCGGCAGTCGCGAGTCAAACAGCGCAGTAACCTGCGCGCACTGTAGCCTGTATCAATTCATATCAAAGCAGGAAATAAACTATGTGCATGCAATGTCGTGGTCAGTTAAGGCATGAAGTTACCAAAAAAGGTGATTAAAACTACATGCCTTAAAACTGTGCGTGCATGTAATATGTTGAGTTACATTAAGAACATGTCTCTGAAATGGTTTTCAAAACTGTCCTGGAGCAGCCCAGCACTGTCTCCCTCATCTAACACCCGATGCAACTCGTCAGTTCATTAATAAACACTTTAAGACCTGAAAAGGGTCAGAAAAGGTGATGAGGGTTTAGAGAAAATACGATGTGTGTCAGATCCGCTTCACGTTCAGCAGTGACAGCTCTTAAAGAAATATCAGCCAAAAACAACCCAATAACCAGCCGCTGTGATGTCTGTTCATCAAGCATAAAAGAAAAAGAAAAAAAAAAAAAAAGAGGAAATCAATAACTTTTATATACTTACAGCTATATAACTGTATTTAGTTTAAAATTTAGTGTTTGATAACTTTATTCAATTTCTGTATATTTCTGCTGAGGGGCACAAGTAGCCTAGCTAAATATAACATTTATTATAATGGGTTTATGTTCCGTTTATTTCCGGCATAAAAACATTCATTTAATTTATCTTTTAATTAATGAAAATTAAATCTTATTTTTTGGAAAATAAAGGAGATTTAATATTACCATTGAAACACTGAAGACATTTTATGATTATTCCTTAAAAATAAGGTTTTAATTATTTTAGTAGGCTATTACATACATTCTACTGAATAGGAATACATTTATGTCTACAATTGAAACCCGAACTTTTATTTTGACGGGTTGCCGTGAATACCTTTACATTTCTGTGTGTATAGACCAATTTCATGTAGATGTCACAGTTACGTCACTAGCAGCTGCGCGCGCATTGTGGTGGCAGAAACACACAGTAACAAGCGGAGTGAAACGGGAAAGATCCACAGAATAAAATAAAATGTATTGTTGTGCCTTTGGATGTCAGAATCGGAATGCAAACAATTTTTATAGAACACTGTCGTCAAAAATGCCATTTGAAGCTAAACGTAGACGTTTAAATGGACAGACTAATGAATGAAACCTGCTATGATTACTCTACTTTTAAAGCATAAATTTGATTTAAACAAAAGGTCTACATAATATTCACATATGCAGATCATTTGGGAACATATTATATTTGCTCTACAGTTACAGCATGAAACACTATTTAAACCTATAACATTTTACATTTAACGTTACCTTTTTTGTCTCACAATTCTTTTTTGAGACTTTTTTCTCGCAAATGCAACTTTATTTCGTATTTCTGACTTTATAACTTGATTAAACTCAACAATAGTGAGTTTGTCCATTCTGAGGGGAAAAATTGCCAGAAGTGTGGAATATAAACTCAAAAGAGAGAATGAGTTGATTTTTCTTATCAGAATTGTGTATGAAATAATGTCTGTGTGCATGCGTGTAAAACAACAAACTGACGATTTATATGCTTAATCATGTGTAGTTGTAGATACATTGTTATGAGTAATTGTGGCTGGAATAATAACGTAGCTGTAAAAATAGTCGCCTGCTGAAATTGAAATATATATTCATGACTACATACACGGTGAGTTTGTCTTTACTATAGATGTTAGATGTGAGTCACTCAACTGGAGGAAATCCTGTCAGATCGTCCATATCCTTTGAGTGAGTACAGGTCGGCAAATTTCGTCCGTTAAAGTTAACCTTTTCAAATAACGCAGTCCCGGACAGTATGCAGGTATGCAGCCCTTACATATGCAGGTAAAATTGGAATTTCTCAAGTTATTGTTAAAAAAAACAAGCTAACAGACTTCATAGCTAGCGTTAGTGAAGCGGTCAGGGGGATTTTTCTGCCACCACCTAAGCTCCGCCCACAGAAAAATGTCACAATGTTTACTAACATGTAAAGGGTCTATATGATATGAGGATAGTTTTACTCAAATGAAATGGTCAAATGCTCATGCAGTGACTCTCAGAGCAGTTCTGGATATGTTGTTCATGTATTTATGTCCTCATTTAGTGAGGCGGCAGACGTTAATATCACTGCGAGCCTCACGAGCTCCTGTATAAATAGCAAACAAAACCACACGTCTGTGCCATTCATTAACACAGAGACACGCAGAAGTCATATTTAAATAGTCGTTTTGCGGCTTAATATTTACAAATACTAGTGGGATTGGGCTCACTTGTGTGTGCGCGAACGTTTGTGTGTGTACGTGCTAGAGGTCGACCGATAGTGGATTTTACCGATACCGATAGCTAGGTTGGACCACACTGGCCGATACCGATTAATCAACCGATAGTTTTTAAAATTGATACTGAATGAAAACTAAATAGAGCTTTACTATTTTTAAAAAAAGCATTAACAGTACTGAACCATACTTTATAAGTGAATAAAAATTTAGTATTAATATTAATTACTATATTGATTATTAAAGTTATTTCATAGTTTACAAATGTTAAAAGAAGAAACTTCAAAATTTAAAAATGAAGCCTATTAGTAAGAGTAAATTTTGAAATGAAATGAACACACTCTAACAAGGAACAATACTTCTACAGCTTTCATTAATGTTACAAATGGACTCTTATTGTTAAATATTACCATTTCATTTCAAAAGTCATGCTTAAAAATGGCCATCTTGAAATACCTACAAAAGGCCATATTAAAATGACATGCACAGGTTATTGATGTTCTGTGTGTACTCTCACATTTTATTTGCTGCTATTTTAGAACACTGCATGATTATCTAATCAAAATATAAACAAAT
The DNA here is from genome assembly GCA_021397915.2 of Tor tambroides. Taxonomy (NCBI): domain Eukaryota; kingdom Metazoa; phylum Chordata; class Actinopteri; order Cypriniformes; family Cyprinidae; genus Tor; species Tor tambroides. Next base: position 9,530 of record JAFVLL020023982.1, read on the forward strand.
ACGCAAATGACACACTGCAAAAGCGCAGTGCTGGAGAATTCACGGGTTTCACACACACCGGATATAGACCTGTTCTATTGGAAAGGTAACTTTAAATGACTTCTGTTGTGATCTGGAGCTATAGAGAAAATAGAATTAAATAAAATTAACTACCTTAATTTTATTAAGGGGGGGGGGGGGGGGCTAGTAATGATAATGGCAGGGGAAACACTGAGTTATTTTTAACACTGAGTGTGAAACTGAGAAAAATGACTTTAAAGTTTTTTACTTGTCCAGCCAAATTAATTATAGGTGGGACACTGGCAATTTGGCAATTAGATGTTTTAGTAATGAAAATGATCTACATTAAAAAATTGTGAGCTCAAACTTGATTTTTACCCCTATTTTGATGTTAATGCACTCTGCCTTTGCATTGTCTGCAAAGAGTGAGAAGTCACACCAAGGCAAAAAACAGTAACTTCCACATTATCAACATTTTGTTGCTGATCACCATTTACAAAATCATTATAGTAACATCTGTATAAAGTCTAGTGATCATGGGCTATCTCATATAGACTATTGCATATAGTAATGTGACTATTATTTTATTTTATTTTAGTTTTTTTTACCGTTACAAGCAGACTAAAAGTTAAACGTGAGTGAATGCCGTTTTGCAACCAATCTGTTTGCTATGCTCAGTAACGTACAAAAATGCTAATCATGGCATAATTGCTTATATTGACCTGAATAAAATAGCCTAAGAACGACTTGTGGATTTATGTGAGCAGGCATGCTCAGAAATCCGTGGATTAAACATCTCTGACTACGTTCAGCACCATGGATTGATTTTATATGGTTACAAGAAAAGGTAGGATATGAATTTAATTGCGAACTGTTAGGTTACAGGTTTTATGAGATGGTCCTCACTGCAGAACACAAGATCCAGGGGGAGTGGTTGGATCTAGATCCAACTCCTCCCACCTTACATATACCTAAACCTACCCGTCTCCACCCCCTGATCCCTAAACCCACCCCATCTCCACCCCCTAGATGTGGATTCAACCCCGCCCCCTGGATCTTTGTTCTGCAATGAGGGGCTACTGGATTTTTTGATTGATCATGCTAACGTTACATGCAACGGCATTCAGGTACACACGCATCCAACTATAAGTTACAGCCTGGTGAATAATCTGCATTACAAAAAGGAAAAATTATTCCTTAGATTATTCATATTGCTGCCAAGGTGTCTAGCCTTTACAGTGCTTTGTTATATGGAGCTGTTTGGTAGATCACGATCTAATTCGTTTGTCTGCACCGTAATTAAAATGCGGCAGACTTTGATATACAGTGTTCTGCCTTTTTTACTGTTCAACTCCAAACCGGCACCGTAACTTCATTTTGGAACGCAGTTAAACAAAGTCAGAACGCCGTAACTCATTTTGATCGTTCCAAACAAAGTGAAAGAGCGGTAACTGGTGTTATACGGTGTTCTGCCTTGGTTTCTCTGGGGCTTTTTGAAGTTAAGGTTGAGTCCACTCATTATTTTCTCGGAAAAACAACGAAATTGACTCAAGATACTTATGTGCATGATAAAGGATGTCTTGAATGTCCAAAAAATATCAATAACTAATTTCGACAAAAATCGAAGTTAGGGTCTTTTGCCTTGCACGGCAGTATGTATACATATATACACACACATACATTCACATACATATATATATATATATATATAAATCACTCATATAAAGTTTTGGACATATGGCCCACTCATAATCGTGTTAAACAGACCTAATCGTTATTACAATATCGACCAAAATAATAGTGATTATGATTTCTGCCATAATCGAGCAGCCCTATCAAAAACTCTAGTCTACACATCCAGCTCTCAAACGTCTTGTGAACAAAAATGGTCTTAGTTTTTCACTAACCATGTTATTTTCTCAAAAACACAAACATGTAGGCTACATTATGCTGCTCACATATTATTGTAGCCCAGTTTCTGCTGATTACAGTGTCATCAAACTTTAGTCATTAATATGTTTTTAAGACACTGAAAAAGCACAAATGTCCAGGGCATGTCAAAACTTCTCCAGGGCCCCAAAACCCCTCAGACCCCAGAGGGTTAATGCTTCGTAAGCCTAATGTACCACAAACAGTCATTAAATAAGAATTAAGAATAAACACCAACCTCCTTGTTCCTCATGTTTTATCCTCCCGGGTTCTGGTTCCTCGTGTTTTATTCTCCCTGGTTCTGGTTCCTCATGTTTTATTCTACAGGTTTCTGGTTCCTCGTGTTTTATTCTCCAGGTTTCTGGTTCCTCGTGTTTTATTTTCAAAGGTTCTGGTTCAGTCATGTTCTCCTCACTCTCGTCTTTAACAAACACCATCTTCACAGCAGATCTCAGTTCAGATGATACTCCTCCAGATATTCCTGCTTGCTTAAAAACTTAGTCGCAACTCTGAGGATGAGAATATTACAGATCACTGACCTGATTCAAAAACTGTATTTTTATATTAACAGAAACATTTCTAGCAGATAGTTTTAAGGCAGCATCACAACAAAACAACAGAGAGCGCGGTGAAGCTGAACTTCTTCCTCTGAGGTTTGATGGTGTTTGGCAAACAATCGTCTGTGTTTTAGCGCCACCCGCTGGACTGGAGAGAAGTAGCGCGAGGAGGGAAATAATGCGGGGAAAATGTGCGTCTATAAGGTGAGCTGATTTGTTTTCTTTTTTTAAAAAAACGATCTGCACAAATAAATGAAAAGGAATTAAAATTATAGGCTTGCATGGTGTTTGATCAGCATCAACAGTTCTCGTGATTGAGAATTAGAGGACAAAAACGGGCGAATTGTTAGTCAGATATTTCATTGAATATCACACAACGTTGCAGCATGTAATATGCTAATTGACAATGATAAGATGTAGTCTAATTAAAAATACTAATAAAATAGAATAAAACTAAATCCGCATCAATTCCGCATATTTTTTGAAGCTTGAAAAGTGTAATTTTACCCTCTCAACAACTGAACAACTCTGTGTTGATGGCAAAATTGTTAAAGATCCAAAGGAAATAGCAAACTACAGTGCCAATTTTTATAAGAATCTTTATAGTTCAAGGTATTCAGAGCAGTCCTCATTTCTAGACTCAGTTAATTATCTGAAAGTGATCGAACTTTTTTGCGATAGCATTGTTACACCTGAGGAACACAGAGCAATTAAGGGTTTGAAAAACAATAAGTCCCCAGGGCGTGATGGACTTACAGCTGAGCTGTACAAATTATTTGCTGATGAACTTTTTAACTCCGGTTTTTAGACAAATCTTGAAAAAGAGGCTTTACCTCCTACATTGATGCAAGGTATCATAAGGTTAATTCCTAAACCTAAGAAAGATCTACAGTGGAACGAAATGTCGTGCCTCGCAGGACCACGGTGCTACATAAATACAGACATACAACAGTGAAGTAAAAAACACTATAAACCTATCCTATAAACACAACTATCACTATAAACCTATACTCAACTAACCTACTGACAGATTTGAACTGTAAGTATACTATATATAACTATTTGCCCTATACAAACTAAAAAATAAAAAGATAAAAAATACAAACTATACAAATACTTCACATAAATACTGTACATGTGCAAAGAGACACAGTATAGTCCTTAACAATGACTATAAAATTTCCACCATAATATTTACTAAAAGACTTAAAGATTGTTTGGATACTGTTATAGATGAGACTCAGTCTGGATTTATGAGGGACCAACATATAATGAATAATATTAGATTAGTT
>JAFVLL020023983.1:0-31214 GCA_021397915.2 Tor tambroides
AGATTTAAAAACAATTTATCAAAGACGTTAATGCCGCTCATTTAGTACAATAATCTTCCTGGCTGGTTATGACACGTGCAGTGTGTCATGCCTGAATGCATTTGGAACATGATGAACCACAGAAAAATGTCAAGGTATTCTTAATATCAGAGGTGCAGACAAAAAAAAAAGGGGGTTTTGAAATTCAAATCAAACACTACATTCATGTTTAGAGAATTTCGAAGTTGGCAAGAAAACTTGTTCTGCATGCCAAGTTCTAGCTAAATAAGCAAGCTCTGGCAATTCTTGTAATCAATGCCGTATTTTATTTTTTTTACTTTTTATACTTTATTCATACTATTTTACATTTCAGTGTTTCTGTGTCAAAGGTGAGCATAATTTATAATAAATAATGCGTTATCCCTGCAATTATAAACTGATCCAAAACAAGGAACAAGCCACAGTGTCCATGCAAGAATAGCACTTCATATTTGTACTATTGCTCATTATACGAATAGTATATTAACCTAATCAATTCCCAAAGGCCCATTTAGTAAAATGTGCTCTAATTTTACCAGGCGCATACTGTGTCCTTCACAACAAAATTAATACAAAATGTCTGGTGATTGATTATGTGATTATTTCCCTGGTTTATAACAAATCGAGTAAAATTACTGTGGGGGAAAAAAAGAAGAAAACATGACAGATATTCGAAAGCGAGGGGTTAGGAAACAAACCACAGCAAGCCGTAAACCATAGGCACACATGCTACTATCAACATGAAGAGGTAATGAATAGAACATAAGTGAAAAAAGTGATTGTTTAAAATATATAGTAGTAGAAATGTTTTGAATATTTTAGAACATCGCATTGTCACACAGTTGGCGGTGGTGTAGTTTGATCTTGTTTGTAGGGCTGTGCAATTAATCGAAAAACAGTTTCGATTTCGGCCTCCAATGATTATGAAAAAAAAAACAATAATCGAGATAAAACTATTATTGTGCCCCATTGGTGCGCTGTCGTTCCTCCATAAAAGCCCAATTTCACGTGCAAATCAGTAAAATCATGTAACATGGCTTTTGCAAGATGGGACGTGCTTGATTTATTGAAGTATATTAGATTTATTCGTGTTTTTAAAAGTGTGAAAGAGAACTTGTGCTTCCTCAGGAGGATATCTGTGCCTGCGCTCAGAGACGGAACACAACACGGACATGTAAAGTCATCTTTAGGCCAAGCTGCGTGCCTAAATGGTCAAATACACACAGAAATGTGTCAAAATGCAGCACTTAGTGATTATTCACGTAAACTTTCATCGTTCATGTAATAAATGAACAAACAGTTGAGAATGAAAATACATGAGTTATAGTAAATTGGATCCGTGCGGCTCTTAAAGTGACAGCGGGCTAATATTCCTGCTGGGACTGTGTGCTTAATATTAATCAAACAACAAAAGACAAATTCAAAATCACACACTGCTCTTGAGTGAAGGACTTTTTCAGCATTAATAAGAAACAAAGAAAGTTTAATTCTTACAGTGAAGACTATGCTGTTTTATTTTACATTTGATTATTCATTGGCTGTTAACTGCTTGAGACTTGCATAAAAAACCTTAAAGCACAGTTTGTTTCATTTGTATCTTTTTATTCTACTGTATTTGTCCTTTGCTTTTTATTACTGACAGTTTAATTATTTTCAATAATTTTGAGGATGTTTTATTTGTTTGTTTGTTACTAATAGTTACGTATACTCTGCTGTGGTGTTGAGAATTGTGAAATTTCACTGGTCTCTACAATGTAGATGTTATAGCAACCTTATTTACAGGAAATATATATTTGATATGTATCACTGTCTTTAAATAAATCACTCATGTAAAGTTTTGGTCATATGGCCCACTCATAATCGTGTTAATAATCGTGATTACAATATTGTCCAAAATAATCGTGATTATGATTTTTACCATAATCGAGCAGCCCTACTTGTTTGTGCCTTTCAGTTAGTGCTGGGCGGTATGACCAAAAATTTATATCACAGTATTTTTCAAAATTATACCAGTTTCACGGTCTATGAAGGTATTTATTTTTTTCATGACTGGGTGTTAACCACATTTTCTACTGATTGAGAGAGGAAATACTGCAGTAGACTGACTTAGAATGTCTTATTTTACTAGTCATGATGAGTGAATATTGTAGAAAAATTCCATATTAATAGTGACTAAGTACGATCCATTAATACATGTTAACCAGGAGTTACTCTCATTTATAATTGCGACATCGTCTGATAAAATCAACATGCATAAGCGGCTATGTGGTGGTTTTGGCTATTATTTTTTGTCTCATGCAGCACACTGCCTGCGTCTGAGTAAAAAACTAAAAAAACAACAAACAATAAAGCGCACAAATAAACCGCTGCTCACGGGACAGAATATGAATGTCGTGAATTTCTATTCCAAAAATGACACACACAGATTTATTTTTTGCACTCCTGACATGAATTACTAAATTACTGTCACTGCAACAATGTTTTATCAAAACAGTGGTCAAATGTCGAAGCTAGAGTCTTTAATCTTTCTGCTGATGCACAGTTTGTCCAGATCAAGTAAGAGTGCGATGTTTTAATATGCTGTGAAAGTGAAACATCATTAATCTGTGGCCGTCGGCGATGCTTGACCGCTAAGGGGTTAACAGACGAACTATGCTCATATTTATAATTCCAAACAGTCAGTTAGCAACAGGTGCTTGGAAACGATGTTTTGTATTCATTTACTGATGAGTCTACTGCGGTACGGCCAGCTAAATACGCTGCTTCTCTACCATTCACTGCACAGAAGAGACGCTGAGAGAGGCGACACTGCGCCGGGAGAGTCAGACCTTGCGCTCGCGGGGCAGTCCTAGAGACATCTCCCAACTGAACCATAGCTAATGTTTATCCAGAAAAGTCGCTAGGTTTGTCAGTATGTACCTTTTATGGAAAAAAGCCGCTAAAAAGGTCTGAAAGTTGCTAAATATAGTGCTGAAGTCGCGCTGGTGTGTGTGTGTGAGACGCCAGAGCTGATGGCAGCGGGCGGTGGATATTTGTGGCTGAGTTCACGTTCTACTAGTTCTACAGCTTCAGTTTAAGAACTTTCACGCTTAGTAACAAATACAGCTGTGTCCTCGCCACAGCGCACCAGTGAAAAGAGACCCCTCTCAAACAGTGTCGCATTCCGAACGTTGTTTAAACGACATATACCGGTATTGCGGTATTTTAAAAATTCATAACATAAGAAAAATAAACACTGCTATTTGGTATGAACCGGTATACCGCCCAGCACTACTTTCAGTATAATACTGTGTATAAATGAGGATATGTTACTGTGAGCAATGTTTAAAACGAGGATCTACAAAGAATCAGATAACAATGTCTTGGGACACACATGAAATAACGGTCCTAACCTTCTTTGCCCAAAACACAATGACAGTGAAAAACACAATATGAAGAAAGGAAACTGACAAGTCATCATTAGAACTCAAGGAAAATAATAAATATTCTAAAAAAATATATCTCAAACAATGTCAGACAGCTCTGTGATGATGCTGATTCATTTTGCGTAGCAATGCACTGCTTCTTTTCAGGATACTTAAAAAAAAAATGGATCAATGTATTCAAGCATCTATTTATGGAGAGCATAATTGAGGGCTCCGTTAGATGGCCACTTCATTTATACTGCTCCAATTTCAGCTGTTTGTAGGTCACTATTAGCTAGGCAAGTCCAGCTGTAATTACTCATGTCTGAATTAGAAAAACGACATGCCGTCAAGAGGAACCGCATATATAACAATGAGGTAGTCATTGTCTGCCCAGGCTCTCATTTTAGCTATTTCAGCTCCATCGTTCCGAATTCCCTTATGTTTCAATGCCAATACATTGGAACACTTTTCATTTCATTGATGCATTCTACCAAGGCCAAGATCAGCAAGCAATGTGTTTAATATGTAGAACAGGAAAAAGAGAAAGGAAAAGTGAAGTGGCACAAATTATACAGCAAGCTAGCAGGGCTCTATAAACATTAGGCTCAATGGCTAATATGAATGAGACAGCATCTTACTTAACTGGCAGTCAGAGGGCAATGAGAATTCAACTTGATAATGAATGACACTTTCACAAGAGAGCTGCAGGGCATCATTCAAGCCAATTGGAATCAACACCCTGATGCAAATGCTTGATCATGACTAATGGGGTTTTTCCTCATTTCTATAATAACGATTACTGTCACAATCAGACCTCCTTTCATCAACAATATAAAATCTGTCATAGCTTGGGTCGACTCCCATCTGATGTTAGTCTTTACCTGCCAATTTCTATTTAGAAACAGCCAAATGTCAATCTGCCTAACGTAACACAATAACAACTCTGAAATAGCGGGGCCCACGGTTGAGACCATCAGTGAGGAGATATTTTGACAGTCTTTGCTAAACAGTGTGAGAAACAGGCTTCAGCTCTTAACCATGGCACGATGAGTCCTGCCTTGTCATAAGAACACTTTGCTGATGTGCCGCTGGGGAGTGAAGTGAGAGATGCTGTAATTACAAGTGGCTGTGGGCTGGAGAGAGAAATGGAGGGAAAAGGAAAGCACAGCGTAAAGATGAGAGGACACAATTATAGGGGTCAGAGTGCCAATGGCCGCTTGCTCCTCAGTTCCATGATCTTGATGCAGTGCCATCTCCACCTTGCCGATGCTTGTGTAAACTCACACCAGGAATGCTTTAATGTACTGCTAAAAACTACAAGCCACGCTAAACATGTAAGCTAATGCCTTTTCAATGATAGCATTTCATTAAAATTTGGTCTTTAAAGGCACATCTGACCTTTGTGTCCTCAGGTTAATAAGGGAAAGGTGTTTAAAAATTCATGGCAGATCAATTTCAAGGTCTGTGGGCAACTTGGAAAAAACTTTGCGTTTCAAGTATAAATTTGAGCTGGGGGCTTTTTGTGTATCCTATGAATGAACACCTATCAGACTAAACATTCAATCCCATCAAACATAAAAGATATTTATGACAATTCTGTCTGTATATGTACATAAAGCTATGTAGGTAAACGTCTACTGACGTTTGCCGACAAAGACAATAAATTGCCGTTAAGAAAAGCATATTTCAACTCAAGGACTGACATACACATCATAAATACAGTACACAGAGTACTGTCAATTCCATTAATGTTATTTATATAATTTTTCAGTAATCCAAGACAGTAAAGCTTTCAAACACAGCATACATTTAAGTGCACGTCCAATCAAATATACAAGTTCAAAGATGAAATAAAGTGAGTTCTGATCAAACTTTGTCTGGTATTTCACAAAATATACTGATGTGAGAGCTCAACTGTTTTCTACTGTATGTAAATCAAGCTGCTATAGTTAGAGATATCTGACTGGAGTCCCAAACTTAAATTAAAATTCTAGTCCACAAAGAAGACTTCTGAGTGAATTGAAACTGTTAGGCAGAAAAGCTTCCAGCTATATACGTTTTTCATTTTAGCACCCACTCATCAAATATCCTGATGTCATCACGCCTTTCAAAGAAGGTTAATATATTTCTCCAGAGTCTATATCTATATACAACGCACCTATATTGTTTCTGAATTCAGACTTTCAAATACTGTGTTGACCTCAATACTGTTAGAGTGTTGAAGCCTGACTGCACAATTTCCTGCCTGACATGTCAGATTAAAACCTATTACATTTCAAATCACTTCATTCCAAAGAATAATATACAAAACGTATGCGAGTCTTGAAATTGTTCATTGTTTAAAAGCATGCTTGGCATCCCCTCATCTTAATAAGAAATCTCTCTATTCTCCAGTTCTGATTATTGGAGGAATACAAGTGTGAGCCAATCAAAGCCTCTAGAAGAAGTCCCTCTGAACTCATATGCCTGAAAACGAGCAAGAAAACAGTTCCAATCCATACACATAGTTCCTGTGCTGCTTCCCATTAAAAGGTGCCAAAAACATTTTGAATGTCACATGGCACACAGCTGGGAGAGGCTGAGGTTTTATAGAAAGGCAGATGGTGACAGACAGCTGGTTTTCACCTCTCTCAAAAACCACTGTGTCTAGGGGGAGAAAGCATCACCCTGCACTGCCGCCACAGGTCAGGAGACAAATATACGAAGCCCAAAGAGCCAGCACTGACTTCATATCCACCTATAATGTCAAATGTAGAGGCTTTCAGCAAATTATCACCCAGAGAAAGGGCAATTTTCACCCCTACTAACTCCGTAGTCCCCACAGAATGGGCAACAGATTGCTGCTGGGGAAGTTTAATGCGGTTGAGAGAGCATGACGAAACTTGCTAAGAGATGCAACACACTTTGAATGTCATTTAAACTACAACCTAAAGGACACTTCTACAACATATAAGACATTTTAACAATATTTATTTGTAATAGCAATGCACCGAAATTAATAATTCTGGGCTGAAGCTGAATCCAAAAATTCTGATCAGAAAACTCCTGAAAATTTCATTTTATGACATTTCTGAAAGTTATTACAACACGTTGTTCATTTAATGCACATCAAAAAAAAAAACAAAAGATTCTAGCATACGTTTCTTAAAAAAACATTCTAACTGTAAAGAGCTAAATCAGTGCAATTATACATGTCATTTTCAAGCAATGAAATACTGATTTTAAACAATCAATATCCCAAAATAGAGGTTTTGCTAAACCTTATTATGCGTGACAACGGAATACTACAAATCTCTATAGATACAATTTCAAAAGCATGCGTGTCTAATATAAGCTCATCTGTACTTGCTTCTGTGAATGGGGGCTTTAATGCACAACTAAGACACAAACAAAAAGTACATTTCACCATCACCTCACCTCGCATCTCATCAAAAGTGAACCTGATATTTTTTCTCAGCAAAAACAATTCAACAAATATTATTTTAGATTTAATTAAAACTAGAAATTTGGTTCATCCCAACAAATTGTCAAATTCCAATACTATCAAAGTCAGCGTCAGAATCTGATGCACTCATACTGGTTAAATGTTGCGATACCGTGCATAATACAACATTCAATGCACAAACATTGCCACATGAACACAGGCAGCAGAATGTAGTGCCAGCAGACTTAAGAAAATACAAAATTAATGATGTCTATGACATAAACTCATTGCCAGACTAATGTGTAAACATATACAGAGTATAAAGAGCAAGCAGGAGCACAGATGACCAAGTGTATCAAGTGCATTTTCCTAGAATGTCCTTACTTCATAAATCTTATCATATGGCTTCATTATAATGAAGCCATATGATATGATTCCTGGTACACTTAAAAAAAAAAAAAAAAACCCAAAAAAAAGCCACCACAGGATTTGGTAGATTTATCTGTCGGATATTTGAGTAAATTAAAATGATCAAAATTTGCAATGCTGTTTCGTGATACAAAGAAAACTGCATTAGCGAGAAGATGAACAGAAAGCTACCACACAAAGATATATGTTCTTCAACACCAACAAAGACCATTTCAAATCAGTACTGCTGTCTTTCAGAGCATTTTAGTCAAACCCAGTTCACTCTGCCGTTCATTTCTCACTTCCCAGTTCCATCACAGATGCCACTCTTGGGCTATACGGCTTTTATTCTGATGTCCTTAATTTTAAGTGAAGGGGACAAGGGGGGAATCATCAATTTAGACATCAATCAATGTGTCATCTGTTCTTCGTTCTAAAAAGCTACTGTGTAACAATAAAAGGAAGTTTTCTGCAGCTGTTAAAAATAAAGTCATGGGCATGGCCAGAAAATCCACCATTAGAAATTCTGGGAAGAGTAGGGGATGTGCAATACATTGCAGTATTGATTTTAGTTTGCAGGCATGCCAATCACACACACAGAAATCGGGATGTTCTCCGTCTCTTTTGGATTTGTACAACCAACTAGAAATAACAAAGGAAGCTGAGCAATTACAAATCAACAGAAACCTTTAGAATGCTGAGAGAGAAAAACCAAAGCAATAAATGAATGATAAGAACACTCGTAACAGCTCCATTGTTTCTACTCAACGCTTAGAGGTCAGGAAGCAAAACACAGAGATATATTACCCTTTATCATGAAAATCCAGTCAAAGTGACCTAATTAAAATCCCAGTTTACTGCTTATGAACATCTAAAGTCAAAGAAATTTGCATTAAAAAAACAAAAAAACATTTTCATATGCTCTAACTATTGAGTTATTTTATACAGGTGTAACACTATATTGTGTAACAATATATCGCAACGCAAAAATGCAACATCCATGTATCATGGATATCGACTATATGCATTGTGTATAGTGAAAGTTTAGACAAATTTAATATAGCAGACTAGAATGGAAAATCAAATACAGTAAACCAAGGAACTCAGACATTCAAGCTGTTTGATTATTAATAATAAATTAAATTGTTTAATAAAATGCAATAGCCTATTTAAATGTATGTAGTCAGGGACAGAGTGCAAGCATGTGTCTTTAATATAATTCTGTATTTTTAGCTAAGCAGAAACATAAATATTTTCATTCTGGTGTCACCACTGCCCTCTGAATGTGTAGAAGTTCAAAATTGTTTGGCAATGGCAAGTGAATTGAAAATATTTAAGTACTGCTTACTAGCCATTAATTGTTTTTGTTTGTTTTTTCAAAATTACATTTGTCCTTTTAACAAAATTATATTGTTGTCCTTATATTTGTTAGCTTTTTATTATTAATATTATTAGCACCAGCTATGGTGTCATTTACTGCATATATAAGATGAGACAATTTCCCTCTCTGGTAAAACTGCTCCTATCACAAAAAACTACAGATACAGGAAAAACACTCATTTCCATTTTGTTTAGCAGAAAGAAATGGTTTGAATGACTTTTATTTAAACTGAATGATGACCTGACCCTTGCTGATGTAAGTAATGTGCATGATTCAAATGAAACAATGTATTCTGTTGCAGTCTCCAATATAGTTACTGACCAAGCCAATTTTTACTCGCACCTTTTTTCTTTTTACTCCTTGCCCTCCAAAACTGGCCACAGCCACCTGTTGGGGACCTAGAGCAGTGTCACTTTGGAGTCACAAGCAGCATGCGAAAACATTGGCAACTTCATTGTACTGATATTAAAGCTGAGGTGACCTCCGGCACACAAGAAATGTCAAGACACTATCATGCGACCTTTCACTGAATTACGGTTCATATCTATGTTTGACTCTTAATGGAATAAGGGCTCCTCAGTATTTTGGCACCTAAATTTTCATTTCACAATCCCCCTTCTCTATTATTTTATCGAGGTTAGCAACCTACGCACTGCCATTTCGGACAAGTTTTAACGACTGTGACCTTGACAATATGAAGCCTCCGTTGAGAAGAAAATTTAAATCTTTTCTTCTTTTTCAGCCATTAAGATTCCAAGAAATGTAACACGGGATTTCCAAGAACAATTAATTTAAATAAATGCAATGTGTACGTAATATTCATATTTGTCTGTTGGCAAGTCTGACCTTGCACAGAGTACAGTATCTTGCAATTGCTTTTGATCCTTAAAAAGAAAAAAAATACAACTTCATAATGCAGACAGCCACCTATGAACCGCATGCACCATACTGTATATCAGACCCTTCACCTCAACTACAGAAAATGAAACCGCAATGTTTTCTTTTTTCCCAGTGCCATGCTTGGCTCTTCTCCTTGACTTGAATTTATGTAAATGCATAGTACATAGAAAATATACAAGAATTAGTATTAATAATTAGTCTATAGCTTAATGATGTGTGCTACACACACTGTAAATGAAAAAACATTCACATCACTGCAAACCTTTACAAGAGAAACCATTCATCTGGACGTCTGAACTTTCATTAACTGAAATATTCAAGTTGGAATGTTAGACTGTGACTTTCAGGAGTGTAAACTAAGAAAACTAGAATAAAAAATAGTTAAAATGATAAATATTTTAAATTTATTTTAAATTATGGATTAAACAGAGCCACTGTACATGCTATTTAACACTACTGCTCTTGTTCTAATTAGTTTAGACCTGCTTTAGTTTCTTTAGTTCAGCACAAAATGTGTCTATACACTTATTTTGTCCAGCTTCGGTTATACCTATTACAGCCATAAATTCCAAAAAAAATAGTTACATTTAGAGAAAATACTTTAAAAGTTTAAACCACACGCTAGACTACAGAAAAGGATTCCATCAATACATCTCAGTTTGGTATTAAAAATAAGTCACACACACACACACACCCAGGAAAGAACATGAAAGGGTTGTAAAAAACGTGAGGTCAGCAAAGTCACATACATCTGGCAGATTTGCTTTGTCAAAACTAACCTCCCAGGTACAGTTCAGATAGACCTGCCATTTTCATCCAGACAGCTTGATTGTGGGAAAACTGATGCATTGTTATCCTCATTCTAAATTGTCTATTGTATCAGAAGGAAAAGCAATTTAATGTCAAATTTGACCCAAAAAAAAAAAAACTCAGGCACTGAGGTACTGAGTTATATTTGGAATGAAAAGACTTACAGAGAATTAAGTCGAACAATGCAATAACCTCCTTCCGTGCCTTAATTAAAGAAGTGTAATTAAGAAATTACACCCCTAAATCAGCACACTGCTGGTGCGAATAAGTGATACACCGTCTCTGCCTTATAGGTATCTCCAGCTGCAATTAAACATTTCAGAGGTCCTCCTGCAGGTTGGCACACCTGAGCAGTTGATAAAGCTTCAATCTTGAGCAACACTCAAGAGATTTGTGCGACTGTCTGTAACTTCAGAGGAAGGGATCAGACCACTATCTCTTGTGAACTTATATGGCTACTGCAAGGGTCATGAAAGGGTCTCTTCTCACACGCTCAGAATACAAACACTACTATAGAACACATTCAGTAGTAACATGCAGCAAGCTGCATGGCTTCAATGTCTGACAGGTACAATCCAAAATGGTGTGACCTGACTCTAAATGTACATGGTGCCTTCATAAGATACAGCAGATATTGACTACAATGTTTCACGAGCAATAATCACTATTTTCCCAACATGCTATAATGCATTTTAGCAGCAGTTGAGCAATCACACTGATGAGTTCTACTTGAAAAGTAAAGCGCAACTGATTCTAAACAAACAACGTAATAATAAAACTGAATTTCCAGTGGTAATTATTTGTAAACTGTAATATATCCCAGAACTCATAGTGAGTGACTGATGTTATTAAATTCTTGAGTTTCTTTCTAAATGAAGAAAGGTGCAATAAAGAAAACAAATGATGCATATTAGTAATCAATTTCAATGAGTGTGGTACGGCCATGATCCATCAACTACCCCTGCGCTCGGAAAATGCCCTCATGAGCACAACAGCTGCTCGCTGCTACGTTGAATCATCAGATTTATGTATGCGGCCAGCCCGGGCTAAAGTTACTTTCCTGTTTCCAAAATAAAAAAGTCATTTAATGTTGATAAATATATTCAATAAAAAACAAATTACCGCTTGGATGCATTCTCTGGTGTCTCTTCACCCCCATTTAGCCTTAATTACAACATCTCTTTTGGTTTCTCTGCCCCTCTCTACCACCTGATCCCCCCACCCTATCTTTCGCTCTCACTTTCTCTCCCCAGCTGTCTCATCACCCTATTGATCCCTTAATTGTGTTGTTTGGCACCTGTTCCTGGGCCCATTTCCAGGTATTTCAACTAGTGTAAAGACTATCATCTGCAATAAAACTCCTCTGTAAGGACATCAGACGCATCTGAATGCGGGAACAGCGCTCATGATTACCCATTACTGAGAAATAACACATTTACAAGTGTGAAGTATAGCAATTTCAATAACGCGTTTCTTGGATCAACTCAATTTAAACATGGTCTCCGAGTAGTGCTATTAAGTTTCTGAGGTGCATGTGCGGGGAACATTTCAATTCTTGCCTTCCAGGAATGGTAGATTCAAGATGGAGTCATACTGCACTTTATTATGAATGAAATACTATGGTTTGTGATAGACACACTGAATATTGATCATTTTATCATTGTCTCAAGTCTACTGTAAATCTCCAACATCGCTTAGCATATATAATTTCAAAATGCCACACTGAAGTGCAGCAGAAATTTCATTTGAATATTCACATGAAAATTTTACACAGCTACAATCAAATCTATATTCAATATATAGATGACACATGATAAATGTTTCTTTATTGTTAAGCGCAGTGTAAATTACTTTAGATGCTAATTTCTAAGAGTATGACCAACTAAGTACAAGACTTTTGTCAAAAGGGACAATGAAGGATTGAAAGCTGCTGTATAGCTACAGTATAGCTCATAAAAACATTATCAATATATAGCTTAACATATAAAAACTATTTGGAAAGAACGATAATCGGTTTAACCGATATTCAGAATTTTGTACTGAATTGTTTATTAGCTTTTGTTCAATATTGGGTGTAAATAGGTTTTTTGATTGAGGAAAAACCAGTGTATTGTTTGCGTATATTACTAAACATTTGCTTCGCAATTAATTATTTGCAAGTAAGAAATGCGTAGCGTTACAGTTATAGCACATAAAGAAATTAAGATCTACAGCTATTTAGACTGCATAATTTATAGACACAATTATTGCTATCATTGAGTTATGAATATATTTTTGACATACAAATATCCATTAGTAATGTAATGTTTTATTGTGTAGTCGATTTTAATCACTGTCAAAGTAGAAAGACAATACGAATTTATAATCTGCATTTTTTTTTAATCAGACAGTTATTGTTGAAAAAATAAGTAGGTTGCATGCTAACCAAAAACAATTATTGTATTACTCTGTGCTCAACATATCTGTAAGTCCTGTCTTAAATGCAATATGAAACACCTTAACAATGATCAATTAGACTGCAAGCAAAACTCTAAACTTCCTTCCACAGTTTCTCCAGGCAAAGTCTTTGTACTTCTGTATATCAGAAGGATAATAGCAGCCTAAATTATATAGGTGGCCAATTATAAAAACATAAATGACAATTTAATTAATTTGCTTTCTTTTTTCCATTGATCTTGCAATGGATTAGAAGTGTTTTTATCAGGAATGTGAAAAGTTTTTTGTTTTTGTTTCTTTCTTTCTTTCAAGGGAGGTAATTATTAGACCTGTAGCTACAGATACTTTAATGAGTGTTATGAGAGGCATCAACAGGTATCACACGATTAATTGAGCTACTGCTGAGCAATATGTACAAGACTGATAAATTATATCTAATCATATTCACTTATAATTTAAACAAAAATAGCAGTATGTTCTGCACGTAAATGCAAATTTCACGTTGGTGTTCATGAACAGCCACTGAAAACATGAATTACAAACACACACCCACCACCCGTTTTTATGAGTTTGTCACTTCACATAAACGTATGTCTTAATGTAAACAAATGAAAAAAGAAGGAAGAACAAACAGGCATAACCTACAAAGACATATTGAAGAGGTGTGAGGTAACTTTTACCTTTCAGAAGACGGTTGGTGTTTCCTTGCAGCGGCGGGAAATCGGTCCCACGCAGGTCTGCGCTTTTCACCACACAGCGGATGATACACGCTTGACAGAGAAAATAAGCAGCTCGGTGAGGAGAAATTCTCTCTTTCTCTCTTTCTACTTCTTCTTCTCAGAGACAGTCAGTCAGACAGAGGTTTTCTTGCGTGAGCTTACCGTCGATGAATGTGACAGAATGTGAGTGTGCGCGCGCGGCGTCTCGAGCGCACGTGAAGTGAAGTTGGGGAATTGTTCTCGCGCCGGGTGCTGAAGAGCAGCCTCCGCGGGGATAAGATGCAAAGTGTGTGTGTGTGTGTACACTGACCACTGACTGAGGTCCTACAAAGATGAGCGAGTGCACTGTGTGGAAGAGCGCATCGTGTCTGTGGAGGGAAACAGCGACTCTCTCGTGCGCATCTTGTTTTAACCCCTGAACATCACACACGGGTCTCGTGACAGTTTAACCCTGGATTATCAGATGTCCATGCATCTTTAACTCTCAGAGAGCCCAGGATTGACAGTTATTCTCTATTTTCATTTTATACCCACTTTAAAATTGCTTTTATGATGCCATTGTTATACAAATAGTGATTTTAAGCCTGTTTTGTGTAATGCTTCGTTTAACTTGATTTTATTTTATTTATTTATTTTTTTTTTGAGAGAGAGAGAGAGAGAGAGAGAGAGAGAGAGAGGGAGAGAATGTAAACTTTTACATTTAAATGTGCATGTACATACACTTTGACTTTCCTGAAATTAAGAGACCATGATGACAGAGCAGCCCTCTTAAGTTTTTAGTTCCTGGGATATTTTACACACCACTGACCCAGTGTAAAGGACCTGAAAATTTGGAGGCCTATGGTGCAGATGCATTTGAAATTAAAACGATTTTTTTTTTTTTTTTTTTTTTAATGTAAATATTTTTTGGTGGATAGAATTTTATTTTTTTTCACACTGTTGGAATTATGAACTTTTTTTTTTCCTCCTGGCAAAATTGTTGCTGCGATACACTCCAGAGTGTTACTGTAATATACTCTACAGTGTTTACACATATTTAGTAAAAGAAAAAAAAGTATTGTTGCAATACTGCCGTAGTGAGTCTTTGAGAATTAAAACAGACAATTCTGCACTGCACCTGATGCAAACTGTGTTCATTGCACAGTATGCTGGCGTACTGTAGGTCTTTTGATATTATTCTTCATTTTTGATCATTTTTGTTTGCTTATTATTTAGGCTTATTATAGAGGCAATAATCTTAATATCTTGATATCTTAATATGAAATGCACTGTTTTATTGCAGTGCATTTCATAGTTGCTAAGTGCTTAAACAATAAATGCATACCAAAAATGAAATAAATATTTAAAGAATATACTGTAGAGAAGGTTTGGTAAAACTTCTGGGAAATATAAAGGTTTCTTTAGTACAGCTTTATACAACCTGGCCTATAAGCCGAGTCCAACTAACAGGTAAGACGTTTTTCTAGTCTACTGAAGTAATCATAAAATCTCACACTCTCATGCATTTTCTGTATTTTAATCTTCTGGCTGTGGCTAAGGACAAGTATTTTAATCAGCTTTCATTCATTTTCCTGCTCATCTGAGGGGTAAACTGCAGGGCAGTTAGATTATACTTTGTGAGCAGTACGATTGCATATGAGCGAACAATAAAACGAAGGAGACTAACCCACACCAGCTCTCCCAGTAATATCCTTTTAACTGTCCCGTATGAAACATAGTCATTACCGTGACAGTACGTGTTTAAAAGCATCCCGATGTTCGAGTCATGCTGCGCTTATTAAAAATCAAATTGTTTATTACACCAGGGTGAGTTTTATTTTCCCTTCTGCATAGCATTTTGGGAATATATGGGCACCATCCTCATAAACTTACAGTAACAAGGAAAACAGAAGAAGAAATAATAACTCGAAAGATTGCTTGCATGCCTGTGAAAACACCCACAAGGGACTGGCAAGTCAACACATTTCAAACAGAGAAAATAAAGTACGGCTTAAGCTTTATTGAAATTCCCAATTCTTTCTGTGCTCAAATCAAGGTTATTCATCGCAGAGAAATTAACTTTATGTCTGGTTGGGCTTCTGCCAAAGCATATGTGAGAATTACACTCCAGCAGACTTAAGAATCTATATGTCTTCACCCCTTCCTCGTTTCTCGTGTTCAGGAGTCGACATCGTCCACAGGCCCTTCGTTAGTTCTGCTTGGCAAACCACCTCTGTTCTTTGTGAAATTCTCAGCTGGCCACATGACAGTGGTGTACAGTGAGGCAACTCACATTTTTTATCATTAAGACAACATTGTCTTCAGCCAGCTGAGTTTGACCTGATGACATTAGTGGCTATAAAAATCCAAAAAAGGAGATCATTTTTTAAATGTTCATTTAAAAAAAAGAAAGTTTTTTTTTTTTTTTTTTTAAAAAGATCAACTTTTTGGTTTTGCCATCTGGGAAATTGCTAGAGTGTAAATTAAGTGGTAAAATATAAACAGTTTAATAAGATCTTATAAATAGCATTGCTTTCTAAATGAATAAAGGTAAATAGCTTTTGGTTAAAAAAAATAGTATTTCAAATTAGATTATTATGCATAATAATTTGCCATTAGACATTAAGACTATTACAGTATTTGCATGCATCTCGTTTTCCTCTGCATTAAGCACATGTGAACTGTCTCTAAAATTTGGTGAGAGCTTGCTCTCCTTCACGGATTGTAAAATTCAGCGGCTGTTGACAACTTGGGCTGAGGGTAAACACTTCAGCAGATTTACATCATTCAAATGAAACCCACTGGACTGCAAATAAATGTCAGATTAAACATTTATATTCAACACGCTGGATGGTTTTTTGATGGCATTAGTTTTTTTGCACTGCCAAAAGTGAAGAAATGTAGAAAACCAAAAAGTTCCAACTAAAAATCTTGCAAATAAATGCCCATACCATCCTGTGTCTATCACAAATAGTGATGACATAACTGCTAAATAGTTGGAAAAACTACACTCAAATATTCAAAACCTCATTTCACAAGACACGGTGTCATAAAATGTGTTTTAATGGCTGTTACACATTATAGTGCTAATTTAATTGCATATCCCATCATTAAAATATTTCTATGCTTTTCTTTGCCAGAATTTAAAAGGCAAAAATCACGCCTTTAAAAATTAGTATTATACATCCACTCATTCAACTAATACCAGATTTCTTTAACTAGCAACACGTTTACCTCAAGGCATTTGCAGCACAAGGCTTACAGAGAAGGGTATCTCAGAGCTGTTCAGCAGCCACTGCCCCAGTTCCTTGTGGGTAAATATGTTACAGCATTAGAGGAATACTGTATGTATGGAGAGACAAGTAAGCCTCAGCCACAGGCAGTTCTCAAACAAACTTTTGCTCTCCCCCGCAGCTGAAAACAGCATCATCCATCCTGGATTTCTCTCTTGCCTGTTGAGTCCAACACCACAGCAAAGTATATTGTTGGATCATGCTGGGCCCCCACACAACTTGCACATAGTACAAATATCTACTAGTGCTCAAACGAGTTCCATCCAAATCGCTGGTGACAACGTTAAAGGAATAAAGTATCAATGTGGCAGACATGAGCAATATCAGAAAAATCAACTCCATTTTTTTAAAAACAAAGAACTGCCTCAAAACAAGACACCTTGGGAAGTAAAAGTCATATTTGGTACTAGGAAGTGAAATGTATTTAATTTGTCTTTACGTTTAATAAAATTGCAGTCATAAGTGATTTCAGCAGTGCATTTGAGAGGATTTTTTTTTTCTCTCTCTCTCTCTTCCGCAGTCCCTTTCACGGTAAACTTTTGGGATTTTCAAGCAGTATTGGTGAGTATATAACCTCAAAGTTATTATGCAATGGAATTATCAAATTCTATGATTATAACTCAATTTAAAAAGGTTACCAAATCTATAAGATACAAGTTCATCAATGCACATCAATGCAAAACCCGATATTTCTAATGTAATCCTTGTCTGAGAACCTGAACATGCTGCACCACCTAACTTCAAATATATAGCGAGAAAGAACACATGCATGTACTGTATCTATATCTAGGCCCAACATCCCTGGAATCCTAGAATGTTTCTTTGAGTAAAGTTTTTTTGGGGGGGAAAAAAAGTTAGAATCATATACACATTTGCTTGATGTGAAAGTCTTTCCTACATTCTTGAGTATTCAGCACTCCCTAGGTCATTTCTTGGAACTTCGTTAAAAGTGTATGAAGTATTCAGTTCGTCCTGTTTAAATGTGCTTTGGTATACAGAAGAACTCGGAGAGCGGGTGAGAGAACATCTGAAGGCTCTGTTGTGGGTTAACTGCGGGATGAGAACACCTGCCATGACATAGTTGGTGTTTTTGTGGGAGGGGGTTTAAGAGCACTGTCTGCATTTGGATTCTCTGTGGTTGACATAGTGCTGTCAGCTGGTGTCTTACACCAATAATTCATAGAAAGCCTGTGGTAGCACTCAATAATTCACCACACACATACACATAAAGCTTACCACCCCACTTTGACAATCCTTTTGTTATCACCGAGCAATCCCGCATGAAACTTTTAACACTTCAACATATTCAGTGATGAACAAGCCATGTGTCAGCTTGCCTACAAATAGTCATCTTTGAAATTTCATAAATCCAGGTGGCAGTTGCCCATATGGAGCTTTTGGTCATTTTAAGAGCTCCCTTTAATGTGAAATGAATGTGAAATGCTGACCTTCTTCCAGGCTCTCCTGTTCCCCGAGTGCATGAGGGCTACAACACATTAGCGAACCTGTCTAATTCATTATTTTGCCTATACTCAGACACTGCACTGAGTGAGAGTAGAGTAAAGTCAGGGCAGGCTATGCAAGTGACACACAGCAGAGGCCCGGAGATATGCTATTTAAAGCCTGAATATCTAATATAGGTTACGGAATAACCAATAAACGATGTAACTTTTAGGGCAGGGGCGCATGGACTTTCACTTCCACTAATTTAAGGTGTGAATCGAGTGCAAGAAATGAATTCTAATCATTACTTTCCGGTCGGGAAAGTCACTGAATTGAATTTTAATTCTCCTGAACTACCTGATTTTAAATTTAAATCATGCCAGCTGTATGGCACATCCACTTGTGCGAGTTCCAAGGGGATTTGGGATCTGACTTTCAACTACACATTCTGAAACTGTAATTGATGGGATCTTTCACTTCAAATGCACAGGGTTGCATGTAACAATCATCTTTAAGATACAATGATTCAAGATTCAAGATTCAAGATTTTTATTTGTCACATACGCAATTATATAGAGAGTATATAACCAGTAGTGAAATGTGAGTCAGGTCCGCTCCATGGACAGTGCAAATATTATAGAAAACAACACAAGGAAATATACAAAAAAATAAAAAAGGTAAGAAATAATATATGAAGAACAAAAATAAAAATATAAAATATAAAAGAATGTGCATGACAGTATACTGTAGACTTAAATATTAAGATAAGCAGGAATGTGCAAGAGAGGAATGTGCAAACAGGTTGTGCATGATTGTCATGTAGCAGCAATACCAAAAATAGATAAAATACAAAAACACAGAAAGTGCTGTGTGCGAATGACACTGTCAGTATGAGGTAGAGATATGAATATCTTACTGATGTTAGTGTTTATAAAGTGGGGTCATGTGATGTTAAGAGGCTGAGTTTTAGTTTAGGAGCCTGACGGCCTGGGGGAAGAAGCTCCTCATAAGTCTCTCAGTTTTTGCCGTCAGGCTGCGGAAGCGCAATGTGCACACAAACAAGCAGCAAGACATGGAAGATGTGCTTGTCGCTGAAGAAGGTTATCAAGTTTGATTGTGAAAGTATTTTTTTAAAAAGTAGTAGCAATAAGTGTGGGCCACAAAGCAAGATTTTAAAAAAAAATAATATAAAACAAAAGGATTTAACTGGAGTGATATGGTACTGCTTGCTGTCGTTTTACAAATTATTCTTCAGTGAATAAACAAAAAGAAATGATTATGAATATTGATACATATACAGTGGGGGCCAAAAGTAAAAATTCTGTGATCGCTAGCTCCTATTTCACTCGTCTTATTTAATATACATAATATATTATTTTATATTTTATGTGTGTATTTATTATTTAGATTACACAGTAAACAAATGTGAAATAGAAGGCTGTTTTTACTTTTACTTATTAAAAAAATAATTAGAAAACATAATATTTTGTGTGTGTGTTTATTATTTAGATGCTATACATTAAACTTATGGAATAGAAGGTAATTTTGACTTCTACATATCATCATAATTTCATGTAATACATATTTCTTGTTTTAAATTTTTCAAAAATTTAAAAGGTTTTTCCCCCCTGGTTTAAACTACATTTCAAATCCAAAATGTGCATTTCAATGTTGTTCCTGATTTTTAGATTTTCACTGCATGTACTTAACAAGAAAAGTCAGCATACAAATGTAATGCTCCCAAAAAAACAAACAAACAAAAAAATAGAACCTTTCGAGCTTCTCTTTATCAGACATGAACATTTCATGTGCTTAACCTTGTCTGTGTTTACATAAGAGAATGGGGGGGGGGGGGGAGGAATTGCCCCAACGTGCTAATATCATAGCATCATTCCAGTTGTGTCCCTGCAGAGGCTATTTACATTATAAGCATACCATCCACGCTGTGGAACTGATATGTGATTACTATGCTAAGTGAAGCTCTCACTGGAAGCTCCCATCCTGTTGTGCCGACTCTGTTTTATTAGCATGGCCATGTCCTGTGAGCATTTCTGCAAGCACATCACATCCCCAACTAAACCTAATTGTACGCAGACACAATGTCAAGCAATGATAGTTGATTTAACAGCCGATTGAATTATCGCCCTTCAGCTGTGAACTGCTTCACCTGGCAATGTTTTTTTTTTCCTCCAACAAATTAGCTCCCAACAATGACAAGTTCATTCACTTGCCTTGGCAAGTGTAGCGCATATTAGTGAGAGACAAGATGCTAATGCTGTATTTGAATAATGAGAGTAGATATTTGTAACAGCTTTCCAAAAATGTGACATTTATGAAAGGTTTATGATAATGCAGTTGTCATTGCATCATATGCAAATACAAACGCAGAGAAGGGAAGTAAAAGAAAAGGCACAAAACAAAAATAAACATAATTCCGGTTGGGAATGATATTCCATTGCAACATGCTCCAAACTTTTTACAAACGCATGGACAAAGCTGGCTAATTAGAAACTATTTAAAGTTGCATATCATATTTCCAAACAACATAAAAATTTTTGTTCTATATAAATCACTGACCTATTGTATAATCTGGCCTTGCATCTCAGTTAGAGATCACAGTTAGAGCTAAGTTCTAAACACTGCAGTAGGCGACTTTGCAAATCCTCAATAATAGGCCTACGTAGTTCAAACACCACGATTAATTAAATATTGATCTGTTTGCTGCGATGGCACACTTTGTGATGGTTCTCATCTCCCACGTACAAACCGTACCCACAAGCTTTAATTGTTTTTCTAAAGAACTCAGGAAGTGTTCCAAAGTAATGTAAAACACCAACATACCTAACATCACGCTCAGAAAGGAAATTTAAACACACATGCATTTATACAGCCACACTGAATCTGTCTGTCTTTGCTCTACTGCCTGGCCTTGTTCTTGGATAGCAAAGAAAGCCATTCTGTAATATATGCTTGAATGCAATTATATTTCAAGGACATTTTAACTTTGGAATGTAGCTGTTTATCTGCATCCTTGCAATTATACACTGCTTGAATGACAAATAACTCAGAGCTGTTCCAGTCACTCATAAAATGGGTATTAGAGGTGATGCACTCTACAGTTCTTTGACAGAGATTAATGGATTGAATTAGGAAATGTCATGGCACCGTTTTTGTCAGATCAGTTGAGATAGGATCCTGCCGGGCTCTGTCACATATCAGATGAAAAAAGACAAACTCTATGAGCCTTGATATGAAAAAGTGAATTGCTGGTTATGTAAAGCAATACTGTTCAAAAACCCATGAGAGTATCATGTGTGACAAATTGAGAAACGACTACAGCGACTAAATGAAAAGCACTACCATGACTAGGAAAGTTGTGGGGAAGTGGGCAACAGGTCGATTTTTTCCCCCTCAAACTACATGAAACCAGTTTCGTTGTATTTCTTGCCAAATAATAATAGATTAAGGGATAATAATTACTTTCAAAAGTTTTTTCTTGTTCATCATCATCCATTGTTCATTGTTGAGGTCAGATGAGATACAAATTAGATGATAAAATATATTTTAGTACTACTACTACTACTGGTAACAGACAATATCAACATTAACTGATATCGCCTTTTTTTTGCATTTTCACCAAAACTAGCATAAACTGATATTTGAATCAATGAAAATAATACATCTAAAATAAATTAATATATTTTGCATAGATTCTGATATCTGAATTATTACTGGAGGAGAGAGACAGTAGTTTTGCCTTATGTACAATTAAACAAATTTACAACAAATCTTCAAAGACATGTGAATGTGAAGATACCCAAAAAACATTGCTTTTTTAATAATAAAAAAAAACAATAATGAATAATATGAATGAATAATATTTTTTCCTTTTCTTAACCTTTTCTATGAACAAAAGGAAAGAGAATGGCTCCTTTGTGTTTCTTTCTAATTCATGAAACAATGCATTTTCAACAACCTTGCCTCTCAATGATATAGTCATCTAACTCTATCACAATATCCTGTTTATATCCAGACTCATTCATCCCATATGAAGCTATTCTACAGTAAATTAGATTAGAGTCAACTTTATTGTCATTGTGTATACTACAAATAAAAAAGCCAATGAAATACAGTTTGCATCTAACCAGAATTGCAAATAGCAATTTATTATTTAAATAAAATTAGAGTGCAAGTGCAAATGTTATGGATATAGAAGGCAGAGAACAGAAAAGTGCAGATAATAGGGGATAGAAATAGACAAGGTGCAGTGACAATGGGACACATTTTCCTTACAAATAACAATAATAGTGGTAATAAAACTTTATGACTTCAACAATTTCCCTGCTATCCTGCAATTTACATTTAATTCTATTTGTGTTAGTTTATTACAGGGCTCTTCAGCTATTTTCTTTGAGAGGCCAGATTATCCTGATGAAAACTTATTACAATTGTATCACAATCATGTACAGTAACTTATTCATTTATATAATTACATGATTCAATTTTACCACTTTTAGTAAAAAATAAATACTCCTAGTTCTGTGTGATTATTTGGGGTATTCAATTAAAGGTTTTCAAGCTCTGGCCATTTTTTTCCTTTAGAAAGATATGTGTTTCAGATATCTGAGCTAACAAACCTGCTAAAGCCATTAAGCAAAATGAATAAAATCTAAATTTCTTTCTGTACTGAATAAAACATAGTATCATCGTGCCTATGTTCTGCCGCATATCTTCTTTATGTCAGAATAAATCTTATTCACATAAATGCAATTAATCACATAAGACACTACAGAATATGCATGGCTAAACTGCTGGTTTATGCTTTGGAAATGAGCGAAGTTAAAGTATTGGAAGAAAATAACATGTTCACTTTGCTCTGAATATGGACCATGGATTTCTAACTGTACACTTCTGAACATGGTAAGTTTTGTGTAGAAAGTGCTCAGGCAGTTCAGTGATTTTATTCAAATCAATTGGATGGCTGTGTAAAAATAATTGGCGGCTGGATTTCTTATTCAGTAGTTCATTGTTTGATGAACACATGTTATGACTTAGCGCTTTTTCTCCAAGTTCAACTTGACTTATGATGCCTATGTGTAGAGCGCAACTTCCTTTCTTGGTAATTGCCACCTAGTCCTTTCATGCACTTTTTAACAGGTACATTTGAATATAAAAGGAGCCTGAAAAATTCAGTGAAACCAGTCAAAAGAAAAAAAAAAAAAGTGTGTGGCTACCTGTAGACCTGAAAATGAAATAATTTGGTTTCATATATAAAAAAAAAGAGAAATACAAAGAGCCTGGCATCCTCATGGTTGGTGTGTCTGGCAGATATGCCGTGGTAGTGGTGTGGGGATTGATTGGTGGAGGCCTGTGGTTATGATAAGAAGACATGAATCATAAGAAGCTGTCAGAGCTCTCCTGTTTCTCTGTGAGACTGCTCTGAGAGAGAGAGAGAGAGAGAGAGAGAGAGAGAGAGAGAGAGAGTGAGCAGAGGCAGTGATGGCAGGTCTCTGGGCCATGGCTGTGTTACATGACAGGAGAGATCACTCTGACACAAGCGAACAAAAGCCCAGACTGAACATACATACGCATCCCGCTCATGGGAACAGGACAGACGCTCAAAGCCTTTTCGTTCTCTCTACACTCGGTCTCTCTCTCTGTGCATGGTGATCATGTTACTCAGGTTGCCGTTTCATGATAACACCGACTGTGGTTGACAGACTGCACAAGCTTTCCACAGATCCTTCTGGAATAGACTATTCCTATGGAACAACTAGGAGTGGATGAAGAGGAGTGTAAGACAAGACTGAATCTGAGATGCTATAAATTAGATGAGAATGAACTGGGACTTCAATGATTCAAGCCAACACAACACTCATCTTAATTTACATATTCACCCGTACCTCTCACATTCGAATGCACATGTCTGCGCAAATTAATGCATTCGGTATCAGCACAACACAAAGGAGTCCTGCTTTTGAGAAGGTGGTGCTCAGAGAGGCGGTCAAGTGTATTTAAAGGGCACTTCTGGCTCTGAATCCAAGAAGCCAGACAGCTCAAAAACTAGCGAGTTCCCATATGTAGCTGCTTTCTAAGGTACGTGTAGCACATGATAACATCACAAATAAATGACTCAAGCAGAAAATGATGCTCTGAACAACTTGTAACTGATTTCAGAGGAATATGATGTTAGCTTGTTGCTAAGCTATCAGCATAAAAGTAAAAAAAAAAAAAAAAAAAGAGTAGAGTAAAGCATTCTTCTCCACGTACAAGTTATAGAACACTAAATAAATACAATTGTTTTGTATTGTTTTGCATAGACATAAAACAAAATAAAAAAGCAACAACAAAACACAAAGCAAAACAAAAAAACAAAAACTCTAAACAAAATGAAACAAAACAAAAGTGATGCACCAAAATTTCGGCATAATAACACTAAATAAATAAATTAAAAAAACTTAACACTAAATAAATAAATAAAATTTCTTTGCCTTTATTTTTTTTCTTTGCTTTTGCAAAGCAAAAAATAAATAAACAAAATGAAACAAAAAAGTGATGCACCAATATTTCGTCAACTGAAATGTGTCAAAATCATAGGCTAAAGTGAATGCTTAAATGATTCTATTTCAACAACAAAATGGAGTAGAAACATACAGTAATTACATCATTAAAATGTTAATATAAAAATTCTAACAAGTTATACTGACTGAATGACTGAATGAATGAATGACTTACTGAATGAATGAATGAATGAATACAAAGCAAAAAAAAAAAAAAAAAAAAGGTGATGCAACGAAATTTCGGCAGCCGAAAATCATGGGCTAATAGAGAATGTCTAAATAACTATTTCAACAACAAATTGGAGTAAAAACATACAGTATTACAACATTAAAAAGTTTATATAAAACCCCCCACAAAAAGTTATACTTAAGAACTTAAAACAAAGCAAAAGCAAAAGAAAAACAAAACAAAACGAAGCAAAACAAAACAAAACAAAACAAAAAAAAAAACTCTAAACAAAATAAAACAAAATTGATGCACCAATATTTCAGCAACTGAAACGGGTCAAAATCATAGGCTAAAGTGAATGTCTAAATGATTCTATTTCAGCAACAAATTGGAGTACAAACATACAGTAATTACATCAATAAAAAGTTGATATAAAATGGCCTTATGTGCAGTATAAATGTTTAGCGTTGATTATTAAATAAATTTGATTAATCAACTGATTAAACAAACCTTATCTTCGATTTACTTTTTTGCACAAGAAAACTTTAATTGCAGATTCAGTGTTTCGGAAAAAAAAATAATTTCGGTTCATCACTAACCAAACAAAAAGGCAACAAAAAACAAATAAAGCCTCTTGGCAGCTCACTGCATTTTGACTACAGAGCAGCAAACCAGTGTGTATGAACATACAGGTTGGACAGAGTATAGGAGCAGAAAACAAAAACAAGAGCAGAATGCAAAACTGGAGAGAAAATCAAAAGAGAAGGCAGAGGCAATACATGCCACCACCTCTACCTTTCTGCCATCATCACCTCTTTGAAAACAAAGTTCATCTCCCGCCGTGAGGCACATATGGAGCCTCACAGCCAGTGGCAGAGTGAGTATCCTTCTCAAACTAAAATGAGACACATCAAAAGCTTGTTCTACTTGTAAACACTGAGGGTCAAACTGATTGAGTTCCACTGGAAGAATAAACCTAAATATGTTTCCTCACCTGACCCCCACAGTGCTGGAATGTCAACTCCAAACATCCCATCCAAACACAGCTAAAAACCAAGGTGCTGAAACACATTCTTTGTTTATTGACTTTATCAACAAGTTGAAGGGAACTCCCTTCCTGCGCTTTGGCAGAGAGCAATAATTCCACAGATCATTTGTGCAGATTGATGATAAATATATTCAGGCTTGATGAATGAATATCAGACGCCGCTACCTATCGCTGACCCAGATCAGAGGTTATAACTCACATCCTGGGCTATACATCAACGGCAAATTGAAAGGTCACTGGTTTATTGGAATCTGTCATGAGGCTGAGATTGATAAGAATAATACTTGCTTAATTCTGTCAGTACTTTGCAAATATTTCAAATATATAAATCTTTTAGGCCTCTCGAGACTTGGGGGATTTGTTGGGGTTGCTTACATACGGACAGAATGTTTTCAGAATAAAGTGATGTACCAAAAACTAGTAGCAATATATTAATTATAATACTGAAATAAACACATTGCATCTCTCTGCAAGTATAGTAAAGGACAAATGGAAGAGTTTGACAATCGTCAATTTGACATCTAATTGCTTTAATACCAGATACAACAGAATTTCTGATTTCACAGTTTCTCTGGATTTTTCACATCAGAAAAACATCAGAATCAATAACGTGATTCGAATCCATAAGAGCAGAATGTGTGAGTGTAATTCCATATGTGTACTGCTAACATCACTGCAACATTTATAGATTTGATCAGAACCATAGCAACCCTGTTACCATGTAACAGTATTCCCATTGCTATTCCCACTACTCAAGCACACCATCTAACAACTCTGCACTTGTACACAAAAGCTAAGTCAAAAGACAAAAAGGTCTCTCTAAGCAACCAATATCCTTTTATAAGGACACTAGAAGAGACTGTGCTACACCAAGATGAAGCACGCATGCTTTCAGAGGAACAGATTCAATGCAGTGTATAGATAGATACTGTAGACGGATAGACAGACAGAAAAATAGATATCTAGACAGAAGATAGAAAGATACAGCAGACAGACAGACAGCCGGACAGATAGAAAGACAGATAGCCTTTCACAGCAACATCAAAGTCTACAGAGTGTTGTCATTGTTACAACAATGACAAATCATAAAAACAATGCACTCTGATTGTTATGAAAAGCTAATCTCTAAATATTTAATTAATTTTTACTCAAAATGAAGGACAAGAAGACTGTGAGAAGAATTTACCAGAACTGGTTCTAAATATAATCAAGTGAGGTAAGGATGGGGCTTTTATGGTGAGCACAATTCAAATATGCTGCTGTCAATCTCCAATTAATAAGTATGTTTTCTACGGTAAAGCAGCATAGTGAACTTTACAAAAATAACTAACAACATTGTTAATATGTAATAAACTGATTAAAAATGTATATAAAAACTTCAAACACCTTTAAAAAACAAATAATAAGAATAAAGTACACTTTATGATGATGATATAATATAATGTACTATATAATAGACTAAGTGCCAGATAATTAAATATAGGGATTTGTTCTAAGCTACACTGTAGAAAATGATCGTGATTTTAACGGTAAAAAACTGTGAATATGCTACAGTAAAAACCTGTTAAATGGTTAACGGAAAGTTCCTGTAAAATTTACAGGGAAAAACTGTAAACTGACGTTCCCAGAATTCCCTGCGTTGCATTTCAAATTCTGTTTGAATTTGATGTTTTTTCTTTGAAATAACTATGTTTCTTCTTAGTTTTTTTTTTTTTTTATCAGTTATGTTTATTAGGGTTGTATGTTACATCTAATGTTGTTAAATTAATGTTTATTGCATATTTCAGTTTAATGAGTCTCACCATGATGGTGTTTAGTGCTTGTTTGAATGACACTGTGCACCTTCTACATATGCTATTATTTAAAAGCTGCTTGTGATGGGCTTTGGTTCATCATGTGACTTTCTCATCACCACCTGCATTTGGTGGTTATCAGTGTATTTCAAGGGTACAAAACAGATTTCAGTACTTTAATAGGTTGGTATATTAACATTATATCAGTTAAAGAAATTACGGTATTTAACTGTAAATTTAAGTTAAAACTGTAAAACCTAAAACGTTGTTACCGTATTTTTTACGGTAGAATTCCGGCAACCACAGCTGCCAGTTTTTTACCGTAAATTTTACGGAATTTTTTTTACAGTGTACATCAAAAAAAAAAAAAACTTTACTGTGAATAAATCATGTTAATCCAAAATCACTGCCCATGTAAATGTTTTTCATGAACTAATGATTTTTTATCATTAATAAAAATAAGTAAATTTTTAAGCATATGCCAAGTTGCTGCCGTTGCTCTTACAAGCAAAAGGTTGTGAACAAAACATCTATTTAATAACTTTTATCAGATATAGCCTGTAATTGAAACTAATACTCTTTTATAAAAAAAAATACCAAAAAACAATTAAAAATATCATATACACAAAAGGTGATGTCCATTGAAATGGTGGCATGAATCTGAAAGCATAAGTATCCAGTATAATAATTATTAACCAATATGCTGGTCAGAAACCTTTCTAAAGCTTTAGGGCAAACATTTTGTTGATAATATGCTGCAATAAAACGTATTATATAGCTAAAAGTGTTTCATGATCATTTGGTAAATGGAAAAAGAAAACGAAAAAAACAAACAAACAAACTACTTTTAGTATTTAATTAAATTAGACATATTACATATATACTCTAATAAAAAAGGGATTACCACACAGATGGCACTTAAAATGTAGAAAAGTAAATAGCAGAAAGAAATATAAATTTGACATCTTATCTGTAATAAAAGGATACTCAGAATTAAAACAACAGCTTTAGTGCAACTTAACTTTTTAAAATTCATCCTATTTGGCTGAAAACATCTGGTCCATAGAGTTTCAAACATATTAGCTTCCAAGTGGAAAATATTTAAACAAGCTTAAAACTCTTGCTTAGTCAGTGAACATAAAGCAACCCCCCCCCCAAAAAAAAGAATGCTGAAACGTTACATTTGCATTTCCTAAAGCTCCTGGATTCATAACCGTTATTTATTTCCTTTTTTATTATTATTTTTTTTTTATAAATCCTTCAGCTTAAAATTCCTTTGCAACTTGGTTCACAATAATGCACCTTTTCATCATTCAGGAAAATGCATAGGTCAGCATCTAAGACATATGTGTCCGTTGTCCCCAGACTAATTTTTCACCTGAGTGCCGATTAAAAGCCTGCTAAGGAGTAATCAAACAAACAAGCATATCGCTATTTTCATAGGCATAACACAGAATGCGCATAACACACACTGTGCACTAACAAAACAGCAACAGTAACTTTCATTAATAGGGAAGTCACTGCAATAAAGAATAAATATGTGTTGCTGGGTCAAACAAGATGCGAGATGGAAATGAGTTTTAACTAGGTCTTTGCCCTGTTGTAACCCAACATATGGCTACCGTTGGTCCTCATCAGGGAGCTGTTTTCATGACCTAACATGCTGTAGCCCTGTCTCAAGAGAGAAAAGTCCTGCTGAACAAAAGACCTAAATTGGCAAAGGTGCTAGATTATACAGATGATAGATAGTAAACAGACAATTTCTTGCACCTGCGAACACGCTCAGAAGGTGACAATTACTGCAACATGTCAGGCGACTGCAGGTGAGACTTTAAAAAAAAATGTCAGGGAGGCAGACACAGCGAAGTAGTAATCCACATGATTAAACAGCAGTAGAAAAAAAGAGAATGACTGAGATACTTTGAAAGGGAAAAAAGGAGCCGTGCAGAGTTGAACATATTGGCTTTTGTAAATTTAGGTATTTGTATTCATTGATTGGGGAGTGAAGATGGCGATATAGCCCTGTAGATAAATCTTACTTGTAAGCCCTTTTCTCTGCCCAAATAGATTTAGGTCTCAGCCGAATCAGAGTGGAATTTTCCTCACTAATTTGTTGCAGGTATGCAGTTTGTGACGTGCAAGAAAAATTATCTAAAAATATGTATACTCAGATAATGATCTACATTAAAATCTTTAAAAATATAATTAAATCATTAATAAAATAATACATATATTAAATAATTGTCATACAAAATAAATATTGAATCTTTATCAATAACATTAACAATTAAATACTCTAAATAAAAAATAATAATAATATAAGAACTGAACTAATTGCCCAGAGACTCTAAGACTCTAATTGGAAGAGAAAAGAGCCATTATGTGGTTTATATGTACTGTATCTCTATTCCCTCTGTTTGTTGGGCTTTTTAGAGGGGTTCCAGTATTCCAACTCTGATGAGGAAGCTGAATGTTGGCTTTAAATTAAGGTATATATCAGCATTAGGATATGGCTTGAGGTGAAACATAAGCTTGCCTGCGGCACTAACAATGGAACCGGGCTTAGAAATGCAGCGGATCCCTAACACAGGGCTGCTCACCTTCTCCAGACAGACTGAGCAGGAATTTAAACTGTGTGAATGCTTGACCTCATTTTCATCTGCATAGAAATACATGTACATGGGAGTAAAATATGTCATATTAATCATGATTAATTATGAGCAAAGAATATTTCCCATCAAGTGACCTACTCAGTGGAGTTGCAAAACCATCCAAAGCAATATTTTTCAAAAAAAAGTCTGCATGTATATATATATATATATATATGTGTGTGTGTGTGTGTGTGTGTGTGCGCATGCGTTTGTGTGTGTGTGTGTGTATGTATGTATATACTATGCACACATCATACAGACATTCCTGTGCATACAAAAACATTGTTTAATTTGATTTATATAACTTTCATATTCCTGTTCTTGCCTAGAAATCACTACTTATATGGAGACAAAATAAATAAAAAAGTAATAAAGGTACAAAACTATATCAGGTCTATCTGTATTATGTGCACTTTCAGAGACTGTAGCTCCTGCCAAAATACTTTCAATATAATTCAGACTAAAAATGAGTCTATAAAATCCTGCACAGATTTCATTTCACCTGAATGCTAATCGTCCCTTGACTTGACTGAGTCAAAATAGAATTGGCAGCTAACCCTGGACCAGTACTTCAAAACAACTGTAATTAAAACAGCCGATGCAGTAAACCCAGTGAGATGTGATGTCTGCTGTCACCTAAATAAAAAGTGGAAATAAAGAGACAAGCAACACCCCTCACAATAATACAGGGTTTCGTAAACTGAGATTGTACAAGCAGACATTTACACTGTTTGTAAAGGAAAATTTGTCTTGTCTTGACATTGTTTTTTTGGGG